>JAMAKC010000029.1:0-132543 GCA_023628735.1 Trichoderma sp. PF4103 | reverse complement strand
CCCCCCGGCCCCCGCGCCCCCCCCCCCCCCCCCCCCCCCCCCCCCCCCCCCCCCCCCCCACGACAAGACTGCCGTCAGATACTGAACATGTTAAACGGTGTTTTGAGTTCCATATAGGAGGAAGTTGACCCGCGGTTCAAAGACAATGGACTATGTTATGATGTCTAGGTATAAAACAGATATACCTATGCTACATTCTGCTCCCCTTACCCTATGCCTCTAGTATCGCTTCCTGCTGCTACTATCTCTACCAATAGGCTTATTCTATACCTATATAGCAGTATATATAATATCATCTACTAGATGCACAAGACGATATCTGCAACTTAACTATTATATAGTAAAACGGACCTTGTCTGCCTAGTTATCTATCTCAGTCACACAGCAAGCAGCAAACCAGCAACAAGGCCCATGCTTCAGTAAATTGTAACAACTAAGCATGCCTGCTTCCGAGGACAACACATATAGTTCATGAGCCTAAAAATCGCCTTACCTATTGGCCATACCCATCTCGCAGCCAAACTTGGTGTATTTGATCAACCAGATAGGAGTCGGGTAATGCGAACAATGAGCACACTGTTCACAATCATGCCGCGGGAGAGGTTTGCTTTTGGTACACAGCGGCTCATATACTGCTTTTCTGAAGCAATTGTCATCAGTTCCAAAGCCCGCTTGGCTAAGCGGTATAGCGTGTCACTAGTAATCTACTTGACATGACAAGGTGATCAGTTCGACTCTGATAGTGGGCATTCATTTTTGCACTTTTACAAAGTGTTTCATTTTTGCATAGCACGCCCGCTGTCTCATCAATGATTTCATCGTGAACGTTCCTACACGTGAGAATCGCCAGCTGAGACACGCTGTTGATGTACAATCATTGTAGTTTCACCACTTAAATCATAAGTATCGCTCATTGACATCAAGCACACCATTAAACCTGCTCTCAACGAACAGCCTCGCGCTTTCGCCTTTAGCTCTCCATGTGGCCATTCGGCTAATGCCTCGACTTATAGCAAGACTAATAAAGCCATGAGGCCCAGCTTTGCCAGCTTCCCCTGACATGGCGTTGTTCGACTCATCGTTGGGACCCGTTGCTTCCGTTGCTGCAATGGCCTGCTGATATCGACGAGTAAACAGTTCGAAGGAAGCGGCGTTGAAGGGCAAATCTCCTCTCGCATGCTACAAGAGGTCATATGGCCAGCAACTTCAGATCCAAGCGGCCTGGGCTGAGGCGAATTTCGTCATGGTACGTCGCATGGCCTAGGCAACTTGATACAAACTTGTAATGCCTGACTGTCGGCCTTTGTCAGACTCGCCCTGGCAGAGAAGATTTGACTCGGACATGTTTTATAAGTGTAAGTATATGCTGGCGGGCGGAAGAGCACGCTTGGAAGCAGCGAAGACAAGGCGCTACCATATCGCCTCCGTGCATTTAGGCCAATTGCTATATTCCGTCTTCATTGTCAGAACGTCGGAAACCCTTTTCTGGATTCTGTCTGCGAAGATTCTTTCTCTTGAGCCACCTGGGCGTTGATCAAGCCGATGGGCTTGGGAGATGGATGTCTATGTGTTCTGGCACGCTAGCCCAAGAAGACCGCTTGCTTCTCGAACTGTGTGAAGCTCTTCTGACAATACTCTTGAATATTGGCGATACAATCGTAAGGTAAGACTGCACACGTTAGCCCTGCTGGGAGACTAGATGCCGACGCTTCAGGAGAGCGGCACCTCCTGATACCGAGAACTGAAGAACCAAGTCCGTTCGATAACTTGTTCCAAATGCCTTTTCCATCTCACGACTTTTCCTTGGCTGTAAATGCTTCATAGCAGTCCTGACCTTAAAAACTACCTAGGTAGAAAAAGCTTGCGAAATCTTACCTGTTGCCGTGACCTTACTGCGGAGCTGCTTCAACACCGAAACATGCCACTCGCAAGAACATACCTTCTGAACAACACCGAAACTCGCCCCCCTTTTTTCAACAACAGTGTCATGGTTTCCCCAGTCCTCAATCTGATCGCTGCGCCCCCCTCACGGCAGCCGTAGTCTCCGTCGATGTAAGCGCACACTGAACTCCCTTTAAACCCCTCTCGCCAAGACGTACATACGAATGCTAACAAGACCTCCCTCAAAGCTTGAAGCCTTCTCCCTCTCAAACTCCCAACACCTGTGAGACCGCAGCCACTTCCTTCTCAGAAGGTCTCTACAGGAATTTTCACCCACAACATCCCTCCTCCTCCATCCTACTCTCAACATCCCCACGACGACACCTCAGTAACGAACATCATCCCCGCGCAGGTCATCCAGTCCGGTGCCGTAAACAGTCTTATACGTTCTTAACGATGCCTTTCTCACTCGACGTGGCTCCCGTATTCACTGCTGCCGAGGTACGCAACAACGAACCAACTTCCCTTCCCCAAGAACGGCACTCAAGACTTGACAAGCCTGTGCTCACTTTGGTCTTTGTAGCGCAACGCTGACAATGTTACATTTGCCGTCATCCACGGGTCAGTATTAACGGAGGGCTTTGTTGGTTGACCACATCTGGCGGAGAGAATGGTTCTGGTCAATGCCCAGATCTATACTCAATCACTCAACAAACTCACAACTCATGTCAGCAACCACTCAACAAACTCACAACTCATGTCAGCAACCCAAAAATGCACAGTATCAAACTCAATCATCCTAAAATGTATGCCAAGATGGTCTTCAAAACAATTCAAAAGCCCTATCTACCAAGAACGTAAAAATATATCTTGCAATCTGATTCTGGCCCAATCTGTTCCCTTGATCCTCCAAACACATGCTATACCATTTCCCAATGCGCTCTATCCCATATATTTCCCATTCCCATGCTGTTTGTCATATATCTCGTTTTCGCGGTTCGTCATCGTATCCCGTCCGTCCGTCCAAATATCGTATTCTTGTTCGTTTTCTTGACATCCATCATACATGTATAGTGTGTTTTTTTGTTCCCAATATTCATCCAACAAAGGAAATAACGAGTGTCCCGTGAAGACGATGAGTCGCTGTGGAGGGAGCGCAAGCCCCAGTTTTGGCTCCCTCCGGCGAGAATTTCGAAGAAGAAACAAATGAAAGAGATGCGGTGCAGAGTGGTGGTAAAAATGAACCCAGGCGCCATCGCAATGCCAAAAGAAAAGATCCGAAAAAAATGGCAGACCCTCCATCTGAGACGTCTGTCCATGCGTTCCTCCATCAACCCATCGCGTGTGCTCATAACCTTTCTCCTCTCCTTACTTCATCATCCACCTATGTGACGGTCCCTGGGTCAAAGTTGTTAATGTCTAGTGAGCGATCGAGGTCCTGAGCCAACTCACTGGGGACAAATGATCCCACATCCAGGAGAAAATGCCGACAACAGCCGGAGGCGACCAGATGCCCAGGCCCTCGCCCTCTTCAACCACCGCCGGTGTAGCAGGAGCCACAGGAGCGGGAGGGGGAGAGGTGCGCAGCATCATGTCGTGCGAAGAGGTCGAAAAGGAAAAGACCTGGACGTCTTCCACCTGCAAAAAGTCGTATCCGCTCATGACGTCGTAGACGACCTGCGGCTCTTGAGGCTCTACGTCTCGCCAGGCTTTTCGACTGAAAGGAGGAGTATATACCTTGGATGGCTTGCGAGGCGGGGCGCTGTCGGCATCGACTGTGAAGTCTGTGATGACATCTGCCCTCGGGCCGGGATGTGTGTTCGTCGTGTACACCTTGGTCGGCTTCCTGATCCTGACCGTCTCTGCCCTGGATTTGCCCTTGCCTTTGAGACGTCGCTTCCGGTCCACCTTGCCCTTCTTCTCGGCACCACCAACCCTGTCGGTCACCTCCTCCACGGGCCTGTTGACAATGTTGCTCTCAATGTGAACAAAGCCGTCGTCTCGCTCTTCCTGCACAATGTCACCCTCCCGGACATCCTCGACAGGATGGGGCGTTGTGACCAGGATGGCCTGAGGAACGCCTGGCGCAGGGGTCATCTCTATCAGTCGGTTGTTGGGACCGACGACCGAGTCGACCTTGCGCACCGGGGCCGAAGCCGCCGGTAGGAGTCTGGCGTTTCTCTTTCCGAGCTGCTGGCCTAGATGCTTAAAGGTGCGAGTCGACATCTTGGCGCTTCCGACGATCCATTCGCGAACCGACTTGCCCTTGCGAGTGCGTCCGGCGCGACTCCTCTCGTTGCGAGGCACCCCATCCTCGAGCTGCTTCCGAGCCTGCGACATGAAGTACACACGCATCATCCCGTCTGGCGTGAGGGCCTGTACGGGAGAAAGGGTTGCGGCGAGAATAACGGGTGAATCGAAAAGGGTGGATCGCAGCTGTTGGGCACTCTGGGCATGGTTGGCTGTCAGGTACTTGAGCCAGTTGCCCGCGTTTTGTACCACAAAGTAGGCCGTTTTGGTCTTTTGAGGAGACAGGACGCAGTTCATCTTTCTTCGGGTCGCGACAATGCCAGACGATGTAGGAGTCACGGCAGCCGGAGTGGTGGTGGCGTTGAAGACCTCTGTAATGTCCGTGACGTCTGCCATGTCTGTCATGTCTGTCATGTCTGTGACGCCGGTGACTGTGACGTCTGTAACGTCTGTCATGTCTGTGACGCCGGTGACGGTGACGTCTGTGACCTCCATGGGCTCCGTTGTAATGTCCTGGCACGATGCCGCCGACGCATCGGCGGGCCCCGCAACAGCTGGAACCTCAACGTCGGCATTCACCATAGGGCTGCTCTCAGTATCGGCCGGAGTGAGTACAAGCTCCTCCTCTTCCGGAACAGGCAACAGCTCGGAGTGGCCCTCCTTTGCATGATGATTATGCAGCTCAGAGGCATCTTCGCCATAGATGGATGATTGGGCTGTCTCGACAGAAACCATGGAGCTGGCGTCAGAAGCCGACGCAACCGTGGACCCGACGGTGAGATCGGAGGCATCCGAGTCCGTTCTGGGCCGAGGAGGGAGCACTTGCGGCTGAACAGCAGCGGTGCTCAGATCCGGCTGAAGAGGGACAGAGCTCAAGCCCGGCTGAGGAGGAGCAGATCCCAAGTCCGGCATGGAAAAGGGGCTCTGGAGCGGTGCAGTGGGCAGAGCATGGGGATTCAAGGTAGGGTCTGAAAAGTCGAGGCATATGTTAACGACGTCGCCTTCCCCAATGTCCCCGTAGACACCAATTCCGCTCTCCTCAAAGGCCCAGTACATACCTTGGCCTCGCTTGGCGATGAACCGAGCTGCCTTGAACTCTGATGATTTTGAGGACATGCCACCGATTCTGAAGGAAACGCGGGTTAACACGATCCGATCTGAGATGCCCGTCGAGCGAGCAGGGACCAGATGGTACTCACAATCCATTCTTAATGTCGCCCCAGACGTCTTTTTTCATAAACTTGACGGCCGACCGGACCTTGTCCTTCAACCTCTTGGAGGACTTGGTGACGTTGAAGTCGGCCACAAGCGGGTCGGACTCTGCGCCCTCGGAGAAGGCATTGAAGAAGTCGAGAGACTTGTGCAGCCTGGTCTTGAAGTAGACCCGGGCAAGGTCGGGGAACTCCTTGTTGCGAAACTTGAAGAGAGCCTTGACCGCATCCTTTGGGTCCTGCCCAGACTTTGCGGCACGAAGCTTGACGGCGATCTGTGAGAGACCGTGATTAGCCCCTCGTCGTCCTCCTCTTCTGTGATCGATGGCATGTCTGACGACGACGACTTACAGAATAGGGAATGGCCAGCCCGGTCAGCTCCTGGGTGGGCACGCAGCCCTTGACGAAGAGCCACTGCTTTCCCTCGGCGCTGAGGTTCTGCTCGACAAAGTCGGCGAGGCCCTTATTTTGGAGCCATGACTCGGCGGTCACGGTCTTGCCGGTGTTCCAGGCCTGAAAGTAAAACGTCCCATCCGAGCTCGCGCTTCGTCCCGTCATAGTAGGAGTAGACTGGGTGAAGGACGGCGAGTCAGAGGGGCCGTTTTAGAAACGGACGCCCAAAATGGATAACGGCCCAGATCAAAAGCTTTGTTCAAGAGCCGTCAAGTAGAAGAAGGGAGATGAGATAGAGTGAAGACAAAGAAAAGGAGATGAAATGTGCTCAAGTCAAGACGGGTTGATGTGAAGATGGGTAAACATCTCGAGCCTCCAGCAACCGACGAGACGACTGGCCAGCCATTATAAACCAAACGAGCGACCCCCCTCTCGACGGCCGGCCGTGTGCCTCAGTCGTGGCCATGCACACGATTCGCCTGCATAGATCCCTCGCAGTGAGCGTGTCTGATGCTGCGCGGTGACTAAAGCGAGACAGCGGCAGTGACTCGACGAGGCCGTGGTCCCAGTGTATGCAAGGAAGTGAGTGGCATGGATTCCATGGCGGGCACCGCACCGCACAGCATCCTTGACCATCCCATCCCGTCCATACGCCATACGCCATACAAGCCATAGCTCCCTGGCCACGTAGCGAAGCGTCCGGCGTGCATGGCGATAGTGCTGGACGCCCACGATTGGCCGCCGCCGCTGCCGTGTGTCTCCATCCGCCCGGCTTGCCACCACTGCATTGCAGCCTTACGCAGACACATTGGCCCAAACACGGCCACGACGAGAGCGAGAGCCCCCCTGGTCCCGATATGCTGCGGCGCTGCTCTCTGGCAGCTCTGCTGGGGTACGGAAGTGCGTGTCGTCGCGGGTTCCATAGCCGCAACTGGAGCCGGGGGAGACGTGGGCGCAATCAACGCATGCTCTTTAGCAGCAAGACGACTCGCAGATGGCCTTGAGCCCCCCTCCGACGGACCATGGCGACGGCCGTGATAGGCCTGAACTGGCTTCCGTGATGCCCCGAGGCTCCAGGGCTATCGCTGGTATGTCACGACTATCGCTATATACGGCCACGGGCATGCCATCGTGGGCCGCTTATCACGCATGCGGCCTGTGTGCTGCTGCGCAGAAGACGGAGTCGCAGCAGCTATAATAAGCCCCCGGACGGCCCAACGCCCCTCTGCGTGCGTGCGTGCTCGTACATGTTGACGTCTTGACTCCGGAGACGCCTTCGCCTCTGCTTGTGCAAGATGCCCGGGCCTGTTTCGTCTGGTGATGTCGACCTGGCCCGCAGCTTCTGCCCTGTCCAGCGGCTGCGCCCGTGAAATGGGACGAGAGGCGGCGCTGTCAAGTCAACTTGCATGTGAAGCAATTGACAGGGATGAGAGACCCAGATGGAGACCAGCGTAGATGACGTGAAGAGTCACATACTCGGTAATGCTGGGAGTAGGAGAGCTTCCCCTCTTTCTCCCCCCTAGGCGCAGCTGCCTTATCGATTGATGCCATACCTTACGATTCAAGCCACATGCACCCATGAGAAGAGACTGATGGAGAGCTTACGAGTAATACCCCAAAGGCGACTCCGTACTCCGCATAGCCATCCCATCCCACTGATACCTCATAGAAGCTCCATTGCGCCCACAGCCATGAAACGAGCCCATCGCCATGACGCAGCAGCCACCAGCCCCGACGCGAGCCACGTCGACAGCAAGGGAGAATCCGATGACATCCAAATGCCCTCCAGGACTTGGCCGAGGCTCGATTGGCGCCTGACACTCCTCGTGCTTGTACCTTGCGCTAGGTATGCTGAGCCAAGCCACACCACGCTGGTGGTGGTGGTGCTGTCGGTTTAGGTGCCGAGTGCCTCTTTGTCTCATATCTCAATGTGGCAGAGCTGTGTGATATTGAAGGGAAAGACACGCAAAAGGTCGGTCAGAGCCCAATTGACGCCAGGATTAAGTAATCGACATACTTCCTTCAAGCAGGGAGAACAAAGACGACGCCGAAGAAGCATCTCGTCTTTTTCTCCGTCGTAGCTCCAACGATATCCTTCAGCAGGTATCTGAACTCAGCTGATGCGATTCTGGTGATGTGTCCATTAACCCCCACCCCCGCCAATTGGCGTCAGACGTGCCACTATCCCCGTCTCATTGAACCCTTGAGAGGACATCTCTCCACACTGAACGGAATCCCAGCCGCCGACAATCCCGATCTCCAGATGTTTCAGAAATCCAACCAGATTGAGCTCGTGATCCCTTCGTCATTGAGCAGCCAAGCACTAACAATTTACACATATCCGTACTCTGGAGATGCATATCTTATCTTCCTTATCGTCACCATATCTGACTAAGACAACAATCTTCCTTCCCCGGACCCCTCGAGCCAGCGCTCCGAGACCGGGGCCCCGCGTCCTCCATTCGGGCCAGTCACAGCAAGGGTTTTAGCCATGCGATGCGATTGCTGGCTGGCGTCGCATACTGTCGGTCTCCAAAGCTAGCAAAATGCATCGGTGTAAATATCGGTATCGATAACTGCTGGGCCTGTATCACCACCGACTTGATCGCGTTTGTTGATGCGCAGTCCTGCTTCACGTTAAATCTGATTGTTTCTTTTTATTGTTCATATTGATACTTGATTGGACTTGCCTGTATAGAAACTGGACACATTGATGCTTTCCGAGGCGTGTCTGCTCATATCCTCATAACCGCGTATCTCATCAATCAGCCTCTTCCGTCTTACTGTCCTCGCATAAGAGCCGAACCAACAACCTGATACCTACGAATAGTCTTTACTCACCTCGCCCAGTCACCCCCTTCAACCTCTATCAAGTGCCCGGCTTCGCAAGTTGTCGAAAGTCATCTCAAACTCAACCAATTCAAAGCTTCACATCCTCAGAGCAAGCCTCCCTCATGAAAACAGAAGACTCCGCCTCACGGCCCCTGGCCGCAACTCTCTCCGCCATCACAACAACAACACCACCCTCCACAACCCAATCCCAATCGCAAACACATACAAACTCAAAATGGAACACCAAAAACCTCGCCTCGCGCCTCGCAGCAGACTCCCTAAGCGCCTCATGCGCCGGCGCCCTCATCGCCCCCATCATCACAATCATTGACCGGTAAGCCCCCTTTCCTCACCTCATCCCATACTCTCTTCACACACCGAAACCCATAAAGCTAACTGTTTCCCAAACAAAAGCTCCATCATGGAAAACGCCTCCGGCCGCCGCCCCCTATCCACATCCCTCCTCACCTCCCTCCGCACCCTCCTCACCCGCCCGCAAACCATCCTCCTCTCCCGCCCGACGGCCCTCGTCTTCGCCCTCTACGCAGGGACATACCTCACCGCCAACGCCATCGACACCCTCTCCTCCACGCTCTCCAACTCCCCAGCCTCCCACACAACCTCCGGCCCCGCCAAGTTCGCCGCCTCGTCCGCCGCAAACGTCGGCCTCTGCGTCTACAAGGACCAAGTCTTCGTGCGCCTCTTCAACCACCCCGGAGCGGCACCGCGGCCCGTCTCCCTGCCGAGCTACATCCTCTTCGCGACGCGCGACTGCCTCACCATCTTCGCGTCCTTCAACCTTCCCCCGCTCCTCGCCCCGAGGATCGACGCCCGTCTGTCAGACTCCCTCAAGCGCTCCGTCTCCGGCCTCACGGCGGCGCAGTTCCTCGCCCCGGCCTCCGTCCAGCTCTTTTCCACCCCGATTCATCTTCTTGGGCTGGACATGTACAATCGCCCCGATCCGGCGACGACGTGGCGCCAGCGGTGGCGCGCCGTGAGGAGCAATTGGTTTGTCAGCACCGCCGCCCGCGTGTGTCGCATCGTCCCGGCTTTTGGCGTCGGCGGCGTGGTGAATACAAAGGCGAGGAGGCACCTTATGGAACAGGTTGCGGGGTGAAGTGAACGGCGTCACTCCTTTCCGTTGAGATCGTTGACATACGGGGCGATTTGTTGATTCTTCTTCTTCTTCTCTGTTAGACAGTATCGGGACATGGGCGTCGATAATGCGTCGTCGGCCTTCGTTTGACAGGACTGGATAATACTGGTAAAGGATATACATATATAGAGGTCATCATGCCAGGGCACAATAACTCCCTCTCAAAGCCAAAATAGGCGCAATTAATACAAGTAAACAAGCAAACGGGCGTCTATCATCTACCATCATGTCCCGGCACATTGATTGAGTTTTACTTTTCACTTTGCAGTTTCTAGCAAGATTGCCTATCAACATCTTCTTCATCTGTTCCATCCATCCATACATACAGAGTCACATACAGAAGTTCGTATCATCTCTCCATCCTGCATCCACCAAGTCCTCTCTCGCTCACAGATATCACTCGGCCAAGACCAATCAGGTCATGGTGCCTCCTAGAATCCTCCCTGCATCTGTCCGCCCCATATCTCCCCCATATCCCCTAATCTCATCCACAAGGCAAGGTAGTATGGTTGCATCCCCTACCTCCGCCTCTCACAAAAGAAATTGACCAAAACAACGTGACACAGGAAAGTCTCAAGGAGCCAGCAATCGGGACAATACCCTTACATAAAAACACATCCGATTCGGGGGTTCGACCAAAATGATAAGGGAGGCCTTTTTTTCCATTCCCAACGCCCTTTCCGCGGCTTGGCCAACCACAATCGTACCTCGGCTGAGGAATCAAACGACAGAGTCATGAGTAAGCCTGTTGATGCCTTGGTCGCACACTGGGGCCTTTGGAGGCTGAACAAGTTTCTTTTATCCGCAACGGTGTATTGTAGTATCCGAAGAACAAAGTGAAGATAGGACCAAGAGGATGTCTCCTTGGAAGGGGTCGGTAGATGTGTCGTCCGGTAGGCAATGGAGCGAGTCACCAGGCTCTCTGTACATTCGTGTAGAGTCTGTAGACTGGCTTGAGCAGGCAGTGAGGACCAAGGCGCCCTGGAAAAGAATCCAGGACCGCGTTTCCGAGTATAACCACGAGTACAAAAAAGAAAATCAAGCTCCAGCTGGTTGAAAGGCGGGTATCACCAATACAAGACGTCAATCGCCGTGATCCGTCGCGTCGTGACAATCCGACACCACGGCAGGTGGCGGCACACGTCGTGCCAAGAAAAAAGTAGAAAGAAAAAATATAGACATCGAAGAGTTAATGAGTTCCCAGCGGTTGCGGCTACACCACCTCAACGTACAGCATCAGCTTCTCGTTGCGCTCGAGGGCGTAGTCCAGGTCGGCGTCGTTGGTCAGGCTGGGCTTGTTGCCCGTCTGCTCGTCCTTGTAAAAGAGCTGGAGCTGCTCGTTGGGCGACAGCTTGAGTCGGTCTCGGATCTTGTCGCACAGCTGCTGGAACTGGATGTTGGTGGGGACGCGGATGGCAATCAGGTCGTCGTTGTATAACATCTTGATCTTCATGGCGGCTGCGGCTTGGCCTGGCTGTTGAGCCTGCTGCGGCTGCGAGGGCGGCTGCTGCATGACTGAGGGTTGCAGAGTCAGTATTGCATTGAGCCGTCGGCAGTCGGCTTTCACCAGAGTAATTGCGGTACTCACCTTGCTGCGGATTGCTCACTTGTCTCGGAGTAGCCGAGAGACCATTGTAGCCATTGCCACTCAGGTTATTTCGCGACGACTGCAGCGAGTCGTGGTTAGCGTGTGACCCGGATGACGAGCCTTGAGAGCCCTGGGACAGCCGGTATTCCTGCTCGGCCGTGGCAGGGTCCATCTCATAGTCGCCTTCTCGAGGGGCGAAGAACTGCTTGACGAGCGTGCACCGGGAGATGTAGGGGGGCTGGTTCAGCAGATTCTTGACGTAGGCGTCGAGGTTATGCAGCCTTCCCTCGGTGATGGCATCTGTCACGTAGCTCACGGGGCCGGGCATGTAGGGAAGGGTTCGCTTCTGGGTTCCAGTGTTGCCTGCCTCGGCAGGGAACTCGGTGAGAAGGGCAATCTGGAAGTCGTAAAAGTCCTCGTAGTACCGGGACAGCTCCCAGTGCCGCCCATCCTCGAGCTGCGTCTCGATGACAAACCAGTATTTGTCTTCCGCAAAGCAGTAACGGGGTATTCGGGCAGAGATGGGAGCGTAGAGTTCCGTCGTCGCGCTGGATACAAACTCGGTCTGCTGGGGTTGGGCAGCGGGCTGAGGCTGGCCGCTGAGGGCTAGGGGCTGTTTGGGGCTGATTAATGCCTGGTCCAGACGCGAGGCCGAAGGGGAGTTCGACGGCAGGGAAGAGGATGTGACCATAGGCTGGAACAACGAGAGAGAACAGAGGTGATAAGAGTCAAGAGCGATGTGGCGAGACGGGGATTGAGGCACCGGAGAAGCAGGCGAGTGAATAACAGACTGGAAGGTATAGAACATAGGGATGGAAAGAGTGGAATGAGAGGAAGAGAAGACGAGAGAGTGAGATGAGAGAAGACGAGAGTGCAATGAGAGCAAAACAGAGTGCACTGAGAGAAGAGCGTGAAATGGCACAAAGCTGTGGAGAAAGATGCGGTGAAGGAAACGAGACTGTGAAAAAAAGATGGAATGGGCAGGAATAACAAGGCGCAACTCACCTGAGGGGCATTCTGGATGCTGAGACGCTCCATGCCCTGCTCAATCGGCTGAGAGGGTCCTCCGCCCTCAAACTTGCCGAGGGTGATGCTGCTGTTCTTGTAGGCGGTGGCCATCTTCTTCCACTCCTCGACCTTGGGCACGCCCGCCTTGCGGATGGCTTCTCCGGGATTCTCCAGGGCCTTGCCCGTGGCCATATCACGGAGCTCGATAAAGGACACGGGAATCAGGCCGGGACCGCCGAGTCGGCCAATGGGCTTGGCGACGAACCACTCCGGGTTGGACTGCGCGATAACGATGATGGCCTCGCCGGCCTTGGCCTCGAGCTCGTCGGAGCGCTCCGCGTTGAAGTCGTACATGACGACGCCGTAGACCATGGCGCCCTTGGAGGACTTGGACATGCGCTGGCTCGCCGACGCGGAAGAGCCCGGGGACTGCATGGCGGAGTTGACCTCGCCGTAGCCAGAGTCGTGGTCAGGGTTCTGGTTGGCAGTGGTCGGGCGACCGTCTGACGTGTGGCTGTCACGCTCCGTCTTGCCGAGGGCTTGGAAGTAGGCGACAGGCACGAGTCCACGCGCGTCCGGCAGCGCAGGGTTGCAGGCTTCGTACCAGTCGGAATCGTCCTCGCGACCGATGACGTGGAAGAAGTCACCCTTGGAAAAGCTCAGCTCCTGAGGGGAGCGGGCCTCGTAGTCGTAGAGCGCTCGGATAACCTGCGGAGAACGTGAGAAAATGGTACCCCACAAACGGGCTCGTGCTTGGAGACGCTACGGAAATCGAGAAAAGACGAAATGAAATGCCATTGCAAACGCAACTCGAAACAAGGAAAATAATCAGATAGAAATACAAGTCAAAGCAAAGGAAACAGGTGAGGCAGGCCGGTTAGGTTTGCGCGATAACGCCCGTGTGTCGCGACCTAGTCGACTTGATCACAGACAGACACCACTACAGCCCGCCGGGATCACTCTGGAGAGAGAGAGAGAGAGAAGACAGAGGGGAATTTGCAAACGCAGCGCACTGGTAAAACGAACCTTCTTGGGCGGAACGATGGCGACAGCAGCTTTGGGGGTGATGGAGATGCTGTGTTGTTTCTCCTTGTCGCCCTTGATAGACCGGCGAAGAGCCTGCAGGAAGGCCATGGCGGTTAGTCTTGTCTTGTCCTCTCGTTGTCCGAGGCTTGGTCGCGAGGCAGCTTGTTTGTTGATGTCGTCTGCGCGCGCCGTGACTGTTGTGCTTGTGACGGAGGCAGGTTTGGGAGCTGGCAGCTGGCGAGCCCAAGGCGATCGATATACGAGGGCCATCGTGTCGCCGGTCCGGCAGGCGTTGGGGAGGGGAGCGGTTTGCAGCTGGCAGCGCATGGCTTGCGCAGTTGGCAATGACGCACCTTCATCTTTTGTCCTGTGTATTGTATTGCAGTGTCGCGCTGTGTAACCAGCCCGTGTCGGCCGGGATATGAGGCGTATGCGAGGTGTGAGGGCGTGGGCGGTTCCGGCTGGGAAGAGGGACTATCGGCTTCGTGCGAGCTCGCGGGCGGAAGCGCTTTTTCGGCGGTTGGCACGGTCGAGACGAGGGCGAGCTGAGCGAGCGGAGGGGGTGCGCAAAAAGTCGAGCGTCAAGCGGTCGAGGCGAGGCCAGGGAGCGGCGGAGGAGGGGGAGGGATGGATTTTTCGGTGCCAATGGCCAGCCGGCGAGGCGAGGCAAGGCGAGGAGAGACGAGACGAGACGAGACGAGACGAGGACGGCGACGGTGAGGCTGGCGGTTGCTGGGCGTGGCCACGGAACGGAACAGGCCGCGCGACGAGGGAGAGGCAACGAAGCAGAAGGCCGGCTCGATGCAGGAGAAGCTGCGCTTGCGCTGCCCGGTCGAGTCGCACAGCCAAAGGTGGTTGCGCGTGCTAATCAACTAGTACCAGCAGTAGTCGTGCGTCGGTCGCCTAGCCTCTTGTGGTGGTGTCGGCTGCGCCTCGTGCTTCTAGAAAGATGGACGGTCGAGCCTCGCGCTTCGCTGCGTGCGCTTTTGCGCTTGTGCTTGTGCTTGTGCTTGAGCTTGTGCCTGCTGGTGGCCGGCCTCACGATTTCGGCGATGCACGCGGCCGTCGTGGAAACGTGCAGCTTTGGGCTTCCGCGAGCCGTGTAAGTAGGAGCTGAACTATTTCTTGGCTTCCAGGTCGCACGCTGGGCCAATGCGATGCAGATGCGATATGAGAGGCCGTCCGAGTCAGATTACTTGGCCCAGACAGATGGATGGCGCAATCACCGGCGTCTGCGTCGTGGACAGGATCAATCTACAGGCGTCGTTCAAGTGGGAGATGCAGACGGGAAGGAAATTATAGAACAAGTCTTGGCTAGGGTAGGAGACGTGTGGACGGTTTACAGCGATGATGGGCGCCGGGAGAAGCGGCTGGAACAGATGCAGATGCAGACGCAGACGTAGACGCAGATGGAGATGGGGGAGAGGCAAAAAAAAGTTGAAAGTGCCTTTTACCAATGCAACGGACGCGGAACTTGCAGTGGCTGTGGGTTCGTTATTGCGAGGGAACGAGGGTCAGAACTGGCAATCCCTGTAATACATGAGCGCCTGTACAATCCTTGTACTCGCAGACCTCGTGTGCGTGTGTGCGACCTGGGGGGATTGCCTGGCCTGGCATATCACACGCTTGAGAGGTGCGACCGGCGTATGCGTGACCCTCGCTTCGCTGCCCGGTCAAGGTACGCAGGGGATACCTCGAGGCAGGTACCCAGCAGCGCCGGCTGTGGCTTTCAAGTTGTGCGACTGAGTGCCTGGAAAAGACGAGGAATAGGAACATGGAGTCATAATAACACCCAAGTAGGTATCAAGTGTATGTCTGCCACCATCACATCTATACCTTACCTGACCGTGAGCACTCTTTCTGTCCCCGAGGTGTCTTTCCTCTTCTCCGTCTATCTGGTCCTCGTCTCCCTTCTGGTCCCCAGCCCCAAGCCCCCAAGCCACAAAGCATTGTACTGTGCCATGAATGAACCCTGGATCCGTCAATCAATCAGCCAGCAGTGGAGGGAGGCGTCCATGCCTCTTGCTGGAGCGCCATTCAATTCCATTTGCTCAGCGCCTCGACGGCCGGGAGGGAACGCAGGTGGGTTACAGGGGCCCGCCAGTGGGGGAGGCAGCGCCCAGGCATCAATTAAGAACCAGATGGACGGGGCAGCGTCCAAGCGCTGAGTCTATCGTATCCATCCATGGGTAGGTTGTAATTGATCCATAAGCCGGCCCGCGAAGAGCCCTTGACAAGGCCAAAAAGGCGCAGAAAACGTGTCGGCGAGAGACCTCGACAGCTTGATGTGCCCTGCCAATCCGGCGGCCGCTCGCAAGGTTCGGTCTCATAAGGTACGGCATCATGCAGCAAGGGTTCGATGTGATGTGATCTCAGTCGGGCAGCTTTTTGTCATTTTCTTATTCCTACCCTTCCTTTCTTTCTTTCCATATTCCGGCCTCAGCTTGGGCGAATCAAGAAATGAAATGTCGGGCCCGTGAAAGTGCTTGCAGCGGTTCATCCATCAGCATTATGTACCTTACGAGTACACGACCTACATGAACAGGGCAGGCACATGCACCCACCCATACAACCACCAGCCCGTAAAGCGCGCTGCCTCCCACGTCCAATCTCAGCGCTTCTTCAACGCTCGCTCGGGTTACCAGCCTGCCGGTAGCTGTACATCCCATTTAGACACCCGCGTTGCTGCATCCGCGTCTGTACCCCAAAAGAGCAACATTGTCCATACCACGAACCATAAGATACCCGGCAGGTATTTAGAAGGGACACGAGCTGGGTCATTGTAGTATCTGGTACCCGTTCGAACCAAATACCTTAGTACCTCCATTGTCAGAAAGCCCCGGTGTGCTCAGCGCCAGCTTGCGCCGACGAGGCTGAAATCCGAGCTGCCTCTCGTCTGGTTGGGCATCCATTTCATTTCCTTGCGATTCAGTCCACCTCGGTGCCTTATTTCTCGATCAAGTAATCATGCACAGACAATACCTACTTTGTGTTTTCGTACCTACGGAGAGACCTACATTTTCCGCGTCATCTTTCACTTCTGATATTCAAGTTGTTCCTATACCGTGAAAGGAAGAAAAGAGATTATTTCCAGAACTTCTAGCGGCATCCGTCCCCGTTCACTGCTACCTTGCGTCGACTCCACCACCCAATATCGAGATGCATGCCCTTGTCCACATGGCTTCCCGTCTTGAGGTCTTGCGCTACTACCCCCCTCTGTATGGTGAAACGCGGGAGAAATAGAGCCCAGAGAGAAAGTACAAAGCTCGTCTTTCTCACAGGGAGTTGCGCTACTCGTCGATCGCGGCACCTTATCGATTACACGTACTCCAATGAGTTCAAGGTTCCAGGTTGTTTGCACAATTGACCCCAATTACACTTCCTCCCCCCGAGTAGCAGAGTCCCCAATGGTAGCAATAGTGTGTATCAATTCTCAAGACAAGCTTAGAAGAGTCAACTTTTCATCGATTCGTGGTAATTCCAGCTCTGTCATGAATGCCACGAAACCTTTCTCAGACCTTCGCGTCCAAGCGGACCAAGAACCATTGCTTGCTTTGCAGCCTTTACCAACGCCAAACACCGTAATCCTTCCAGGTGTTCCAACGGTTCCATCCAACCGTATTGCTCAAGCCAAGCGCCAAACGTGACCTCGCAGTGAGACGCGTTGAGGCGAACAACCCCCAGATGTCGTCCAAATCCATCTCTCCAACAACCAAGTGGCTGGTGTAGTTACCATGACCAACTCATATCCCGCCTCACAAACAGAAGCAGGGATCTGACGTATCAGGTTAGAACAAGAATCGTTTGAGCAGAGCACCGTCGGAATCGAGGTGAATGCCAGAGATTTGCTTTCTTTCGAGCGTGTATAAAGCGTCTCGACACTGTCCGATAGAGGCAAGGACAAGAAAACAGCTCGTCATAAAGGTCTATAGACGAATCCCAAAGTGAAAAAAGTAAATCGTCAGACGTCACCGCCGTGGCCAGCAAGACGCTATTCATTAGGTATCAAGGGCGGGCTGGCAATTTCAGAAATAGAGAGAAGAGCAAAACGAAGGCGACCGGTGACCGTGAGCCGTGCGTAAAACACGCAGGGAGAGGAAGAGACGCCTGAGGGGACGTGACGAGAAGCGATGCGACCAACTCAGATCTGCCCCTTGATGTCCACTTTCTGGAAAGCCGCGGCCCTATGGTTCTCGAAGAGGCCATTGGCTTTGCCAGTCAGGAACGCAATGTACTCTGTGCGGTCTTCAAGAAGATGTTGCCCCTGGTAGTCAATGATGAACTGGGCAGCATCAGCGTCTGACTCGAACCCGAGTTCCTCAGTGATGAAGCGCAGCTTGACGTCAGGTTTGTATCTATTTGGCAAGTTAGCCTTGGTCAGGAAACAATGCGAGGCAAAAGGATAGACTCACCCTTTGCAGATGTTGCACAGAGCCGCAAGGCGCTCCCGGGCGACAAACATATCCATGAGATATGCACCCATGTTGGGGGTGTCAAGGTACAGCTGAAAAAACTTGTGGTAGTTGCCCAACGCCAGTGCAGACCTCACGTTGAGCGCGTGCTTGATCGGCCTCTCTTCCTTCTCCGCTGCTGTTAGATCTGCCAGGGTGTCGTTCAGGCCGGTGCGGTTGGCAGTGTGGATGAAATAGAGGATACGATACGCCTTGAATTCAATGGGGTTGCCCTTGAGGCCCATTGCGTACAGCGATCGCAACTGGGTCTGGCACTGATTATACTCACCAATATCCCCCTTTTCCAAGGCAATCCGGGCGTGGATTTCGTAGACGGAAACGGTGAAGTCGTTCTTGATGCGCTGCACGGTGAGATCCTGGCGCATGGACTTGAACTGGTCGCAGATGTAGGAATAGTTGCCCTCCTTTCGCCACTTCTTCTTCAACAACTCTAGGGTTTGACGGAGAACTCTCTCTGGTCGCACATTTGACGGAACAGGGGGGGCAGTCAGGCGGAGATACTTCTTTTCAAGGACTTCAGAGGTGCCGACGATGGGACCGGAGGGCGGCGGCGGGTTCAGGCTGAGCGACGCTACGTTGGCCGCCTTGTACTCGTTCTCGAAGCGCCGCTTGCGCTTGTTGGCGTCCTTCTGGAACTTACTAGACTTGGGCTCATCGAGGGCTGCCCGCTTCTCGGGGGAATACGAAATGCGATCCTCGAGGGATCGACCTGCGTTAGTAGAGTGCCACGGAGGAGGCGCAGAGGAGTCATTTGAAAAGTCATTCGACTTGCGCTTTCTAGGATTGAAAGAGTCGTCCGTGTAGATCGGTGCGGTTATGGGGGCAGCACGGTGGTGAAGTTTGAGTTGCGCCTCGCGGTCGGCTCTCACCAGCGCTTGGGGCAGAGGCATCTTATCCCAGTCGATGGTGTAGAGCGAGTTGTTCTCCTTGGCACTGCCGATGGTGTCCTTCAACTTGGCTTCCAGTTCCGCACGGGAGACAGAGGGGTCGTCATTTTCCGGATGGAAAGACCGTTGGACGTATCGTCGAACCGATTCCGGCCACTCGGTCTTGGTTCCTTTGGGCTGTTCTACAGGTGCTGCTGGGGATGTACTGGTGGTGGGGGTTGCGGGCTGACTCTGGGGAGAGCTTGAAGCGTACGGGTTGTATGGGGGCGGCGGGGGCGCAACATATGATCCGAAGCTTTGTCGCACTTGAACTGGGATGAATGCCGGCGCTGCTGATGGACTGAAGTTAGAAAAAAAAACAACCCTGCTCGACTGGACGAGGAGGATACTCACCGTGTTGATAGGCGTAAGCAGCCTGAGGAGCAACGCCTGGCGGATGCTGGGCACTCGACCAGCTGGACATGGCGGCGGCGGCGGCGAATAAAGTGCTGAAGGCACTGAGCTGAGAGTTAGTTTTACGAGATGCGGCGATGGAGCAAGGGGCGGACGAAGAGTCCGGCGCGGGCAACGGGGTTGATAGTCGATATTCGTCGTCGCGATAATTGTTGGGTGAGATAAGGAGGCAGCGAGCGAAGTTGGGCGGCAACAGGGCAAAATGTGCGTCAGGCAGGTCCCGTGACCAGACAGCCCGGTTGAATGCCGGCTATAGCAGTCAGGCAGGTTAGGCCGAATTTGGGTTGGCGTGTCTGGATGGAGCGACAGGCGAGGTACGTACCGCTTGTTGGTGGTACAACGGCAGCTCAGAGTCGCCAGGCCTCATCGATGCACTCGCCATCGTCACCACTTTGGACTTGCCAGTACTGAAGCTTCGTCCTTTACCTATATATAGAGCGTCTCCATATCACGATCTCTGTGACATCCGCTCACTTGTTCTTGGAGACTTCTATCTGACCGAATATCGGCGTCCAACCCTTTTGTCCTTCCTTGCGATCCCTCTGGCACGTGCTATCGTGACCTACATTACCTACGGTATTCAGCGCAACACCAGATCTCCAGCCAAGTCGTTCCCCGAGGGTTGGCTCTATGCCACTGCCATATGACGAATGTTTCTGAAGCACCTTGATCTGACCACTGCTCTGCGACCTTCGTATCTCCCGGATGAAGCATTGCTCTTTGTGCAGGACAATGTCGGCTTGTACGAGGGGTGAGTATCTCACTTCGTCTTGGGCTGCGTGAGAGCTCGAAGCTGATGGGACGTCACAGGAAGTACAAGCTCCCCAACCAACAGAATGGCCAGGTATATCTGACCTCACATCGCATCTGCTATGTCGACAAGGCAGAGCCCAGGAAGAACTCGGTCTCCCTCAACTTGAAGGAAGTGGACCGCTATGAATTCTACGCCGGCTTCCTCAAGTCCTCGGCCAAGATCACCCTTGTGCCCAAGCCTCTCAAGCGATCAACGCTTCATAACCGGGTGGTGTCCAACACGGGAGTCGCCTCAAGAGGTAGCACGCCGTCTCCTGCGCAGTCAGACAACGCATACGCCCTTCCGTCTGGGCCACCAGCAGTTACAACAGCCACCTGGGTCTGCACCATTTGCAGCTTCTCCAACCCGGTGCCTTCAAACTTCGACCCAGTCACTGCCAATGCCCACACGCCACTTCCACCATGCCTAGCATGTGGAATCAAACCAACCTTGTCGCAGATGCTGAAGGCGGCCATCACCAGCGCAAGCAACCGTCCCGCAGCTTCGTCCAGTTCGGGCCAGCAAGCCTCAACAACTGCTACTCCGCAACCAGGCGACCCCTTTTCGGCATCTTCCGCCCCCATGGGTGACAGGCAGGGAAAGCCTGACTCTACTGTATCGTTTCAATGTCCAAGATGCACATTTTCAAATCATCCTTCCCTTCTAGCCTGCGAGATGTGCGGAGCTCCATTGCTTTCACAAGATCTACCACCTTCCATATCTAATAACTCGGACTACACCAGGACACAGTCCCCGGGGCCGGTTAAAGACAGCAGCAGCAAGGCCAGCCCCGGCGGCAATGAGTATGCAGAGAGCGTCAAGATATCGTTCCGAGGTGGCGGAGAGAAGATCTTTTACGAGCGTCTGAAGAGTGCCATGACACAGCGAAAATGGCTACTACAAGATGCGCCCCCCGCTCCAAAGAGCAATCGCCTAGCTGAGGACAAGGCCACCAACGGTTCACCAAGCGCCCCCGCTCCCAAGGCGAAGACAGCTGGCATTGCCGGACTCGAGCAGCTGGGGCTCAACATGCGCAAGAACAATGAGATTCTCATAGGCAGCGCCTTCGAGGACCTCGAGGCCCTGATGGCTTCCGCAAAGGAGGTGGTGGCCCTGGCAGAAAGATTCGCACAGCAGGTCAACGGCGCCAGCGGCGACGTCACGTCCAAGGAGAACTCCATCCTGGCCGAGTCCGCCCACCAGCTCGGGCTGATCACGACGAAGGACATTGTCGGCGGCGGAAGCTCCGAGTCGCTCTACTTCTCCGAGCTGGCGCGCAACCTGGCCGAGTTCCTGACCGACGACGCCCGCGGGGTGCTCAAGCGAGCGGGCGGGATCCTGACGCTCGTCGACCTGTGGGCCATGTTCAACCGGGCGCGCGGCGGCGTCGAGCTCGTCAGTCCGATGGACTTCAAGAAGGCGGCGCAGATGTGGGAGTCGCTCAAGCTCCCCGTGCGGCTGCGCACTTTCCGCAGCGGCGTCATGGTGGTTCAGGCACGGGACCGCACCGACGAGGCCACCGTCAAGTCCATCCTGGCGTGGCTGCAGGACCTGCACGAGTTCCCGCCCGACCGGGACGTTGCGTGGGACTGGCGCGAGTTTGGGCGCGGCGTCACGGCGCAGGAGGCCGCGGAGAGGTTCGGCTGGAGCCTGGGCGTTGCGGAGGAGGAGCTGCTCATGGCTGAGGAGCAGGGTGCCCTGTGTCGCGAGGAGGGACTGGAGGGGCTCAAGTTTTGGAAGAATTATATAGGTGCCAGCGATGTGGAGGAGATTCAGAAGAGGGAGGCGCAGCAGGAGGCGGATGCGCTGATGCAGCGTCTGAGGGACACTGGATTTATATAGGAGCATTGGGAGAAGAGGGTGTTCATTGACGTCTGATTCAAAATTACATGACATTGATACCATATCATGGGGCCTTTAACTTAGGATGATTTGTAAGTTCTGTAACCTGTGTAGTATAAAAAGCCTACTGCACGGTCCTTCATAGCAGCCCGTAATGTTGGTGGCATTATCGCCGCCCACTCCCATCGCGGGGAGACCAAGGAAACGAGATTGAACGTGAACAAGGGAACAAAGACACCAAAACTCCACGAGGCGCCCTCTCTTAACAAACTCCAAATGCGTAGCGAAGAGACTCTTGTCGTCCCGAAATGACAACAGGACTTCCGTCCCCTATACTCCCCGGTTGTAATAACAAAATAGCAGAAAGCAGCAGGACTCGATGGTTGGCTATCCGGGTTGAGAAAACAACAACGTCGCGAGAAATAACATGGTTGAACAAGAACAGAGTTTGGTTCTTGGAAAGAAGGAGGTCACACCACAACGTGAGTCGACATGTGTTCCACAGCCTCCTTGATAGAACGGAGCATCCGCTGGTTGACGCAGAACGGACATCGCAGCGGTCTCTCTCCGTGAGTGGAGAGCGGAACGTCGGAGTGGATGGGCGTGAGGGTCAGCTCGGCCGCCATGTCCTGGCCCGGCGTCGTGTAGCGGGTGTCCGAGGGCGCACGGCCGCCGGGCGTCGTCAGGCCTTGCTGCTGGAGGCCCGCGGCCCTCTCGGCGCGCTCCCTCTCTTCGCGCACGGCGGCGGCCTGCTCCTCGGCAGCCTGCTCCTCCTGCTGGAGCTGCCGCAGGGCGTTCTGCAGCACCACCTCGGGATCGTCGTCGGCGTACATTGGCTGGTCGGGCTGCGGCTGGGCGAGCGTCGGCTCGACGGGGGCGAGAGACGGCAGGGGCTGGGCGTGGGCGCTGGCGAGGCGGCGGATGATCTCGTCGCGGACCAGGGCGCAGGTGTTGAGGCTCGACTCGACGCCGACGACGCGCAGGACCTGCTCGCGGATGGCGGCCGGGCTCGTGTCGGCGGCAATGGCCATGAAGCGCGGGACGCAGTCGGCCAGGTAGTCGATGTCGTCGGCCGGGTTGATGCCGCCGTCCCCGTGGCGCCGCTGGCGACGGATCAGCAGCCCGTAGCGCTTCTTGAAGCGATGGATCCATCCCGGCGAGAACTCGGGCGGCGTCTCCTCCTTGTAGCGCGGCAGCTGGCTGAAGATGGCCTTTGCCTTCTCGCCCAGCTCCTCGTTGGTGGGCTGGCGGCCGGCGGCCTGGACCTGCTGGTACCACAGCAGCACCAGCTTCTCGACGTCGGGCCAGTTGCCGAAGCGCAGGCGCGAGCCCGACAGCTGCGGGTTGTCGCCGTCGAGGCGCGAGTACTTGGGCGACAGCGAGTGCGAGACGGTCGACTGGCTGATCTGCTGGCCGTACTGGCCGAAGAACCACTCGATGCACGCCTTGTGCGACGGCCGGATTGTCTGGCTGTTGGCCCAGCGCCGCAGCGCGCGCCGCTGGTCCAGCGTCAGCGAGTGCCGCTCCTTGGGCGCCGCCGACGGCGACAGGTCGCTGCCGTCCACCAGCGAGTCTGTCGTGGCGGCCATTTTCTGGTCGGTCGATATATCGGGTTTTGCGGTGCCGTCCGAATTGCAATCGTTGTATCCGATGGATTGCGGGATTCGTTTCGCTTTAAGGGAGATGGTGCATGCGCCATACAAGAGTCGAGGCGGGGCGCGCGTCAGGGCTTTTTTTCTCTCTCTGCTGCTGCTGCTGCTGCTGCTGCTGCTTTCTCTTTTGGCCGCCCAACGGGTTGCGTTCACGTGACCCCCATTTCTCCCCGAAAGAGCTTCCCCAGAATTGGGTGCCATGAGCACTGGCTGCTTGTGCTTCGTACAATTGGCTACATATTGGCTACATATTGGCTACACGGTGCCTGCAGCGAGTCTTGACCGCCTGGTGATAGGCTGCATTGTCGTTACTCTGCATCATCAACCTCGTGAGCCACGCGTGAGGAGTGGCCGGACTGCAGACTGTGATATGCGATTCGCCGTGGTTGTATCTAATGCTTATATCGGCTACAAGGACGACAACTGGCTCACGGCATGAAGCCGAGTGGTTGGACGCTAAGAAATAAATGAGTCTAAGACATGGAGTCGATTATTGAATTTCTCTGTACCATGTTTCAATGGAGAAAGCAGTTCTCGCGAACTTCCAATTATGTCAAGCATTTCATTAAAGTCTTGACGCCGTCGCTCTCCTGTGCTTCGTACGAGCCAATCTGCCTGCCCGTGCATGTATTTTCTAGATGTGTCACTCTAGGTAGATAGGTAGGTAGGTAGGTATGGAGAGCTTCTCATCAGTGTCTACCTAGACAAGATCAAACCAATTACATATGCAACACATACAGACAATGCATATACGTATGTCTACGTGATTGATATCCCGGTAGCTGGCATATGGAATAGACAGCAATCGGTGGTGAAGACAGAAATCATTGGTGAACATGGCTTTATAGGTAAGACAGCGCATACAGCCACGGCCCGGTAATGGATCGATAGGCGAACGGAAGTCCCAGTGATGCGGCCATCTCCTCTTCGCAACAATAACCTCTCAATCACCAAGTCAATGTCCGTCGTATTCGGCCCTCCACATTGAGGATCAACTGAGCCAGCAATTGGTTCAGCGTGGAAATTGCCCGTATCCAGCTACACCGGGATGGAAGCATCTCGGCACCGTGAAACCGCCGACCCGGTTTCGCTCACCCAAACAAAAAATGACGAGGAACCAAGCAAAGGCGCATCCAATCAGTTTGATTCGTAGGCTGGTCGGAGAAGGTGATCGCATTGTTTCTATATCGAGACTCTTTCGCTCTCCGTGCATCTAATATGTACAAGACAACAATACACTATCCCCCACGCCGGACATGTTCGAAGTTCGCTGTTTAGTGCTTCTTGTCCTGCTCCTCGAGGAATTTCCTGTCATCCCGTTAGTCGACCGCGCTCGAGCGTCGCGCACGATATATATAACGCACTTGATGAAGTCGGCCTCGTCAGAGCTGGAAGCGTTGATCGGGGGAGTAGCGGCGGCAGACGCAGACTTCTTGGGGCCGGAAGCAGCGTAGTAGGCACCGCCAAAGAGGGTAGCCAACCAGCCCATGGCAAGCTGCAATGTTGCAAATGTTCATGTTAGAGAGCTGACACCAGAGCAACTTGGGGCGGCTTCTTCAGCGGCAGGACGTACGTAGTGGCCGCCGATCTGTCGGCCAGCAATAGTGTAGGTAGCGACACCAGCCATCTTGACCTCGGGATATGCGTCGAAAGGGGGTGGGCGGGAGGAATTGGGCGGGAATCGAGGGATTGCGGGAGGTGTTGGTGATTCGACGGACAATCGACTTTTGCCTCGAAAACGGACCTGCGGACCTCGAGTTGTGCCTGGAATTGCAGGCCGGCGCGGCACCTCGGCTATTCCCCGGCTGGCAGTTCGGCGCAGTGGATGCCCAATCTCGCAGGTACCAATTTGCGCATTGTCGACGTCACTGTAACCGATCTGGCCGTGTTAGCCTGCGGGAGGTTTCGGTAGCCGTGAGCTACGGAGCTGCCTGCCGGTACATGCTCGTGGAACGGGACTTGGCTCCGGCATCTTCGCAATCGCTCAATACGCAATTTTCAGCAATCCCGGCATTTGCTTTCTGGCCTTATAGACGTCGATATATCACCGTTCTTGTTACATTTCATCGCGTGCTAGAGATTCACCATGGGCTGGTGGGGCAAATCATCCGACTCAAAGCCTGAGCAGCAGCAGCAGCAGCAGGAACAGCAAAAAGAAGCGCGCAAGGAATCCGCCTTCGACCCGAAGCTCCCCAAGGCAGAGAAGCTGCCCAGGGCACTGCAGAAGATTGTCGACAGGGCCGACGGGGAGGACGGCTTCTTTGAAAACGTAAAGGAAGGACGGTAAGCGCCATCTGCTCTCTTTTATTTGCAGATAAGAGACTGAGACCAATGCTGTGTAGGGCTCCGGACTCGACGGAAAGCAATGTGCGATATGCTGCGTATGCGACCAGACTCCGAACCATCCTCCTGTCCGCCCACCGATACGTCGCCTATACTTCAGACATTGGCGAATCATTCCGACCGGTTGCGCACCCGTACCTTGTACGCTCCGCATACGGAATCTCGTGGCTCTACATTCTTGGCGATGTGTCGCACGAGGGATACCGCGCCTACTGGCAGAACCAGCGGATCCGCAACCCACAGCTTCTTCTAAGCTCTCACCAACAGAGATTGACTGGCCTCCCCGAGAAGGAGACGCGCAATCTTACGCCCGGCGTAGTCCCTCCATTGGAGGACTGGCGCACCGTCATGGTGCAGAGAGCCATCTTCCAGAGCGTCGCCAGTATGGGGTTGCCGGCGTTGACTATCCATTCCGTGGTCAAGTATTCCGGCAAGGCCCTGAAGAATGCCAAAAATGCCACCTTGAGGACGTGGGGTCCCATTGGACTCGGCCTCTCTGTGGTCCCCTTCTTGCCCAGCCTCTTTGACAAGCCGGTCGAGGACGCCGTGGAGTGGGCATTCCACAAGGGCTTCGAGAAGTTTGGTGGCAAGGCCTATGTTGGGGACTCGCCGGCTACGGGCCGAGAGAAGCTTCTCAACAAGGATCCGAAGATTGTCAAGCAGGAATAGTCGGACATGCTGGCCTTGGGACATGGGCAATATGGGATAAGGCGTTGCGGAGCAGAGCACTCCACTCTTGGGTATGGGAGCGAATGGCCGTGGTAGATGTCGCTGTAGATACAATGCTCGATGGGTTCCTCGCTCTAAATGTATATATTGTTAGTATATATTCAATTTTCATCTCAGTTAGCACGTTAGTTGCATGTGAAGAAACACATCGTGCCCACGCGGAGTGACACATGTAAGCAAGGCCTGACATCGCATCTGACATGTGCTTCGGATGTTAGTGGGCCCCCTACTTGACCCCGCGATGTCCTGCTCGACCCTGCAGCAGCTTATCTGCGCCTCATCTCGTGCTCCCTGCCCCTGACGCTTGGCGACTCAGTCATCAAACTCCGAACACATTACATATTCCATGCCTTGATCTTCAAAACCGTCGCATTCGCCTTCGTTTGCTCTGATAGTGCAGGGTGCACGGTCTTCAGCACCAATTTAGCAGGCGGCTATATATAGGGGCTTCCAGACGCTTCCTTGCCACGGTTGGTCAGCCGGCGGCAAACGCTCTCAGCCGTATCAGGAACTCAACTCACTTAATCGTCGCTTTGTAAGGTGACGACGTCTGGCTCTGCCTGAAACACACATCACGGGAGGCGGAATTCGCAAACGAGGAGTAGCAAACACACGTTCAAGAGTATTTATTCCACAGATCTCCAAGATGGCGTCGGGCTCGGATTTCGACGCTCCAGAAACGAGCTACATCATGAAGGACAAAGAAGACGCCAGCCTCATCGGCACGCACTGCCAGTACGAATACTGCAACCAGCTCGACTTCCTTCCCTTCTTCTGCCAGTCCTGCACCAAGACCTTTTGCCTGGACCACCGCTCAGAGTCGGCTCACAAGTGCGCGAACCCGGGCGCTTGGGCGGAGCGCAAGCGACAGGCGCAGCTGGCGAAGCCGTCCATCGGCCAGGGGAGGACGCTGCGGGACAAGATCTCGGAGAAGCCATGCGCGTCGCCAGAGTGCGAGACGACAATCGGGACGGCGCGGACGCCGGGGGTGCACTGCGAGACGTGTAACCGGGATTACTGCCTGAAGCACCGCTTCAAGGACGACCACAACTGCAAGAACTTGACGCCCATCGGGGCGCGGCCCGTTCAGATCGATGTCGCGCAGAGGACGAAATCCGCCCTGGACCGGCTCCGGGCGTGGGGGACGGCCAAGAAGGAGCAGGCCGGCAGAGCGTTGCCCAAGCCCAAGCCCAGCTCGGCAGCGGCGCGAATGGTGGCCGTCAACAACCTGAAGAAGACGGCAAAGGGCGACGACAAGCTGGCGCCGGAGAAGCGCGTCTACGTGTACGTGGAGGCCGAGGCCGAGACGGCAAAGGCCAAGTTCCCCAAGGGAGAGTTTTTCTACTCCAAGGACTGGGTCGTCGGCCGGTTGCTGGATGCGGCAGCACGGAGTCTTCAGGTACAAAACGTCAACAACCAGAGCTCGGATGAGAGGGACAAGTTACGGGTCTTCCATGTCGAAGGAGGCAGAGTGCTCGATTATGGGGAAAAGGTCGGCGCGGCGATACAGAGCGGGAATACATTGGTTTTGCTGAGGGGCGTTGGTGCGCCTGCAGACTTGATAGAAGTTTGAAGGATATTGGGAAGAGAGCGGGATATACAAGAGGTAAGACGGGCGTTTATGAAGCAATTCTACCAGATTTGTTTGCGCTGGTCGGGTACTTGGAGCATAGAAGACAGCGATATTGCATTTTGTATTGATGATTGGCATACAACTGGCATAGAGACGATACTAAGTCACATTTGATACGAATAGCTTGGCATGTCATCGATGTCCAATCTTCTTCTAGTAATACATATTCATATTATATGATTCTACGAGTCCTTCATAGAAGCTGTCAGGAAAATTGATATGCAATTGACTGCTCTAGGGTGGCATCAGATGTTGAGGCGCATTGAAGTAGCGCACGTGATCCCGCGTACCTGTTCGCGTCAATGACGACATGTCACTTATCGCTGCACTTCAACCTCACATCTCAGTTCGCGTGTGAAAAGACATGCCTCCATATGTCCCTCGCAAACGGCTAAGAGCCTCGTCGCCTGAGAAGGTGGTCACTCCCGATAAGAACGCCAGTGAGGCGAATTCAAAGGCAGGTGCCGCGCGCAAGCGGACGCTGTACGACGACCTCGACTCATCGCATACGCCGGGAGGCTCAGATTCGCTGCTCCACGATCTAGGAGGAAGCGGTGATAGCGACAGTCCGCTTTCATCACTCTCGGATAGCGACTTTGAAGACGTCCCTCTTGCCAAGCGTCAGAAAACAGATGACGTTGATGTGGAGGAAGACGACGATGAGGATGATGATGACGACATTGAGTTTGAGGATGTAGAAGCTCCAACGCTATTCGTACCAGATGCGCCAGCGCCATCCGGCGACCTCGAACTGACTCTCATTCGGGACACACGAATTTCCTTGACGAACCAATTCGATAAAAAGGGACCTTCAAAGCGGGAGCGGACAGTTCGGAATGCGACGCATTGCGTTCACGTTCTCTGCCTGCTATGGCACAATGCAGTTCGGAACTCTTGGATATGCGACCCCGAGGTCCAAGCAATCATGGTTTCTCATGTTCCGCCCAGACTCTGGGATGAGGTTGACCGCTGGAGGCAAAACAGCGGCTTGGTACCAAGGCCGCCACCACCCAAGAAGACGGCAAAGAGGAATGGAGCGAAGCAAGACTCCAGAGACTGGGGCGACACGGCCAAGCGGCTGGAAGAGGGAGCTGTAGACATGAGCCATGGCGATCCCTTGTTTCGACTTATGAAATCGTTAGTCGCCTGGTGGAAGCAACGATTCCGAGTTGCGGCTCCCGGTCTTCGTAAATGGGGCTACATGTCGCTGGAACGACTGGATAGACTCACGAAAGCATACAAAGAACACGAAGCAGACTTCGAAGAATTTGGCGAGAGGATAGAAGGCATAGAAGGTTTTCGGCAATGCGCTACCGACTGCAGAGGGAGTAGAGACGTTGGTGCTCAACTATTCACTGCGCTGCTTCGGGGCTTAGGCATTGATGCTCGGATGGTCGCCAGTTTGCAGCCACTAGGTTTTGGATGGAATAAGCTGGAAGACGCAGATCCCGAGGAGGTCGAAAACAACCAGACCACGCCAACCAAAACCAATAAGAAGGCCACTGCAAAGAAGCCGGAGAAGAAGGAAACGGAGGGAAAGGCAAAGGGAAAGACGAAGACGAACAACACCCCATCACGGTCACGGTCCGCTAGAGCGGCCAAGCAATTACCCGCAGTCACACAAGCCTCTGAAGACGATTTAGAGCCTGATTTTAAGGATACAGACGACGAATCTGTCGATATGACACTCACCACGCCAACCAAGTCTCTACATACGAAGAAGTTCGACACAGACCTCGAGTTCCCGCACTACTGGACCGAGATTCTGTCGCCGGTCACCAAGAAATATCTCTCAGTCGATCCCATCGTAAAGGGAACAATCGCAACAAACAGAGATCTCATCGAGACGTTTGAACCTCGCGGCGCCAAGGCGGACAGAGCCAGGCAGGTCATTGCCTATGTCGTGGGCTATTCGGGAGATGGAACCGCCAAAGATGTCACGGTTAGATATCTGAAGCGGCAAGTCCTTCTAGGGCGCACTAAGGGCGTCCGAATGCCACCGGCCAAGATGCCTGTTTACAATCGTCACGGCAAGGTCAAGCGTTACGAACTGTCGGACTGGTTCAAGACAGCCATGTCTGGCTACAGGCGTGGAGGCAAGGATCATCCGCTGACGGAAGTCGACCAACAAGAAGATCTCACAGACCTCAAGCCTGCAAAAGTCGAAAAGAAGGAGGTCAAGGAGGGTGAGGAGACGCTACAATACTACAAACAGTCCAAAGATTACGCCCTGGAGAGACATCTCAAACGCGAGGAAGCGCTGAGGCCTGGTGCCAAACCAGTCAAGGTTTTCAAGAACAAAGGAAAGGGCGGTAGAGTGGACGAGGAAGACGTGTACCTTCGGTCAGATGTTGTGCTGGTCAAGAGTGCCGAAACCTGGCACAAGCAAGGCCGTGCTCCGCTTGCTGGCGAACAGCCGCTGAAGCGCGTGCCATATCGCGCTGCCACTCTGAACCGAAAGAGGGAGATCTTGGAAACCGAGGCCATGACCGGCCAAAAGGTGCTCCAGGGGCTCTACAGCTTCGACCAGACTGACTGGATCATACCACCACCTATCAAGGACGGTGTCATTCCAAAGAACGAATACGGGTATGTTTGCTTCATACTTTTTTTGGGCTCAACATGAACTAACCTCACTCAGGAATATCGACCTGTTTGCCGAGCACATGTGTCCCGAAGGCGCCGTACATGTTCCCTTCAGAGGTGTCGGCAAAGTCTGCAAGAGGCTCGGCATTGACTACGCAGAGGCCGTAGTAGACTTTGAGTTTGGCCATCGTATGGCTGTCCCCGTCATTCAGGGAGTCGTGATAGCCGAAGAGCACCATGATAGGGTAATGGCAGAGCTTGAGAAGGATGAAGCAGAGCGTGTACGCAAAGAAGACGAGAAACGGCGCAAGGCAGCACTGGGAATGTGGCGAAAGTTCCTCATGGGGATGCGCATCGTGGAGAGAATTCGGCAAGAATACGGCCATATCGACGACAGTGTCTCTGTCTTTGCCCATTCACGGGGAGGGGCTCCAGCCGGCAGCGCGCCAACAGCTCACGATGAAGAATTCGCTGGGGGTTTTCTCCCCGAAGGTTACGAAGAAGATGGGGAAGACGGCCAGGCGCATGAGACATCAAGCTTTTTCCCCGCTCTTGATGAGGATGATCAGGGTGGGATGGGGGATTTGGTGATGGAAGATGGCCGCGATGAGAGTGTTGGGGAAGCTCGTCCTGAGGTTCAATCGGAAACCTCGACAAAATCTCGCAATCCTTCATCAAGATCTAGAACGACACGAACATCACGAAAAAAGAAACAAACGGTCATTGATGAAGATGACGAGGAAGATGGCGACTGGGAGGGATAGGGAGCATATTGAGATTTCGGCTACTGTTGGTTATACCCCGACTCTCCGGATGACATGTTGCAATCTTGTTGTCCATATTCAAAGAATTCCTGATTCCTCAAACTGTTTGAATATAGGGTAATTCAACGTCGGATGCCTCGCACCAATACTGAGGCCGGTTCATGTTGCAAGCGCCGCGCTCCGGTCAAATGACGTTGGGGACAGAAAGTCGCCGCGTTGAGCAGGAACTGAGGCAATCCGGGCAGATATAGCCTATGCTAAAGCTGAAATGGACAAGCAGACGCCTTCGGAGCTTTCCTTGCCTCGCTTACCGTGAGATATCTGATTGTTGACGTTGAGGTTGGATCCGGCATTCTGAACGGGGATTTGGGAGACAATCTGGAACTGTGTTTGAAGTGTTTTTTTTTGTTTGACATCCGAGTCTTCCCTTCCTGCGAATTTAGAGAGATATTGCTGATTCTTTCAGATTCCTCCACTGCCTAGGCATTTCCCTGAGGCCCTAGCTGTCGCCAACCATGCATCATCTTCTATACTCATAGGAGCCTGCGGTATAGCCAATGACACGGTAATCATACCTTTGCTCTCAAGGAGACGCTCTCAAGGATACGCTCTCAAGGAGACAAAAACCCGCCCCCTCATCCTATCAACCTTCAACCACCGCGTCTCGTCTGTCTGGCGACACAGAGTTTACGGCACACCCGACCGGCGACTTGATATCGGAAACATTCGTCACTGTTGAGGCTCCTAACGAACTCGCCATACCACATTCGTTGAATTGAGGACCGGGGAAGCTTTCTGGCGATGATCTCGGATCCTTCGCCATCGTGAACGTCAACATTTCACCCGTTTCTCGTGCGGTCTTCAACGTCTTGAGCTCATCAACCTCCGAATCGACGCTTTACACTTTCTGGCGGAGAGTCCCTACGCTTCTGATCTCTCCGTGGTGAGTCTCAACGCTCGCATTGTCTCCGACGTGCTGGTTGACATGTCCCCAACCTTCCTTGTATGGCGGTCCCTTGTCTATATAAAGGAGGCTTCTCTCCCCCTTGGCCTTCCTTTTTCCTTTTCTCTTTCTATTCTCATTCACCACAGCGTTCTTTTTTGCTTTTCCAGCGCCCATCATTCTTATCCCCCAGCGTCCTTCTTTTTGCTTTCCAGCGTTTCATTTCTATCCCCAGCGTTCTCTCGTTTTTGCTTTCCAGCGTTTTCACTCTTTTCCCCCAGCGATCCTCCAGCGACCTCCAGCGATCCTCACCTCAGCGTCCGCCAGCGATCCTCCAGCGTCCTCCCTGCCATCTCCTCGCCATCTCTTTGCCATTTTCTTGCCATATTTTTGCTATATATCCCCTACCTTTTTGCTATCTCTTTTCTCTGTTTTTCTGCCATCTTTTTGCTATATACCCCCTACGTTTTTTGCTATTTCTGTTCTCTATTTTTCTGCCGTCTTTTTGCGATTTCTGTTTGCCATTTTCTGCTATTTCTGTTCTCTATTTTGCTGCCATCTTTTTGCGATTTCTGTTTGCCATTTCCTGCTATTTCTCTTCTCTATTTTGCTGCCATCTCTTTGCGATTTCTGTTTGCCATTTTCTGCTATTTCTCTTCTCTATTTTGCTGCCATCTCTTTGCGATTTCTGTTTGTCATTTTCTGCTATTTCTTTTCTCTATTTCTTTGCCATCTATCCTGCCATCTATTTGCCATCTATTCACCATCTACCAGTGCCGAAGCAGATGGCGAGATACGGCGAAATAGGTGGCGAGGTGCGGCGAGGTTGATGGCGATCCTCGCCTTCTCCCTCGTCGGTCACACGCCTCCTATTTCGTCGTCTATCTCGCCGCTGTCTTCGGCACTTTCACCATTTGCTTTGCCATCTATCTGCCATTTATCTTGCCATCTATTTGCCATCTATTCACCATCTACCAGTGCCGAAGCAGATGGCGAGGCACGGCGAAATAGGTGGTGAGGTGCGGCGAGGTTGATGGCGATCCTCGCCTTCTCCCTTGTCGGTCACACGCCTCCTATTTCGTCGTCTACCTCGCCGCTGTCTTCGGCACTTTCACCATTTGCTTTGCCATCTATCTACCATTTATCTTGCCATCTATTTACCATTTACTCTGCCATTTACTCTGCCATTTATCCCTCGCTTTCACGTTGAGACATGTATACTGACATCTAGGGACTTCGACATCTCCTCTCACCGACTCTGCCTTCTGCTTTGCCATCTACTACTGACATCTAGGGACCTCGACATATCTTCGACCACCGACTCTGCCATCTGTTTTGCGATTTGCTTTGCCATTTGCTGCTGACATCTAGGGACCTCGCCGTTTATTTTCAACATCGCTTCGCCATCGACTTCGCCATTTGTTTCTGCCATCTACTACTGACATCTAGGACTTCCGACATCTCCTCGCCATCGACTTTGCCATTTGTTTTTGCCATCTGCTTTGCCATCTAGTACTGACATTTAGGGACTTCGACATGTTCTCGACCATCGACTTCGCCATGTTTTCGACATCTCTTCGCCATCTATTTTGCCATTTGTTTTGGCCTTCTGTTTTGCTATTCACTACTGACACTTAGGGACTTCGACATCTCTCCGCCATCGACTTCGCCAGCTAGTTTTGCCATCTCTTTTGCACCTGTTCTGCCATCTTTTACTGACATCTAGGAACCTTGACATCTCTTTGCCCCATCCAGTCTGCCATTTGCTACTGACATCTAGGAACCGACATTCATCTTCGGCATCTCTTCGCCATCGACTTCGCCATCGATCTCGCCATTGACCTCGCCATCTCCGTTGACATTTCGACGACCTCTTCGACATCCACTCCGACAGTTGCTTCGACATATCTTCGCCATTTCCTCTTTTTTTTCTTTTTTTTTTTCTTTTTTCTTTTTTCTTTTTTCTTTTTTTTTTTTTTTTTTTTTAAATTTCTTTTTTCTTCTATTTGCTGTTTTTATTTCTGTTTGCTTGTGTTTTCTTATTTTCTTTTCTTTTTTCTGCTTTATTTTTTTTGCCTCTTGCTATGTTCTTCTGACTTATACTCATTACTCTGCCATCTACTTTACCACTTCCCCTGCCATCTTGTCTGCCCCTTTCTCTATTATATCCCCTGCCTAATACCCTGTCACCTGCTCTGCTATTTACATTATCACCATGTTGTCTTTTTCTGTCTCTCTCTCTCTCTCTCTTTTTTTTTTTTTTTTTTTTTTCCTTGCCATCTATCTTGCTATGTGTTTGCTAATCTTATGAGGATCTAGGTGTATTGACGCCGAGGCTCATCAAGTTCTCAAGATTGTCCTCAGTGCGTCATCCTCCTCTCTCCTCGTCGTTCACGGTCCTGTTTCGACAGCTCTTCCCAGTTCGGCCGCTTCGTCCATACCCCCTTCGAGGACTTGAAAGGCCGAACTGGGAATGTGTTGCACCGCCGGCTGTCACTATCGACTCGCATGTGGCAGCTGGCGGTGTTTGCTGTCACCATGTCGGCATCTGAATGTGGGCTTTGCGCGGCAACGCAACTGAACGCGGAGACGAGCCAGTGAAGGCGCTCAAACCGGGCACCAAGATCCAGCGCTGGACCTCGGTCAACGTGTATCGCCCCCGGTCGGTCGAATGAGGCGGCTTGATGAAGCCAGGTCAGTTATTGAGCCAATCCGCCTCACTCTGATGCATGCAGCTAACTCTGAGCATCGAGGGACTCCCCCGGGACATGCGGCTCTCCTGCACGGCGGTGACATCGATTAGCTTGGAATGACAGCGTGCCTTTCCCATGTGAGTGCCATTATCGAGAATTTTGTAAGTCATTCTACTCGGTTCTATTTTTTCTTTATTAGTTAGATCAGGGCTGACGACTTCCGATATGATGCCATCTTCTTCTTCATCTTCTCCTCCTCCCCCTTTTTTTCTTCTTCTATTTCTGCTCTCTCTCTTTTCCCCTTTGAACGAAAATGCACTACAGCTACACGGTCAGTTCTCTTGTTGACGACGACGCTTGAAGACGACGCTGGAAGCAGTGTCTGAAAGCGCGTGATTTTCAGAGTCACGAGCATTGACGTCTGTCGATAAAGATTGGCTTTTCTTCCGTGTGAGTCACGGTGTAAGTCTTCCAGAGAGCCACATGTGCCCCTCATCACTTTGCTGAAAGCAAACTTTTTCTTCACCGGACATGGGGTGTAAGCTTTCCGGGTCGATACGGAGAGCTCTCATCATCATGTTGCTCCTGTAGTTCTGGTCTTTCCGTAGAGTCTGGATGCCGTGACGTGACAGCCCATTACTGACCCATGCCGTTATGAACATTCTTCAGGAGCATGGGTCAGTCTTCGCGTAACATGATGCGTGAAGACCGTGGTGTTCCTTGTTCCCCAGCAGCAACCTCTGATGGATGTAGTGCCAATCATGCAATATAGTGTGGCGATGTGAGTTCTCGGACATTTTCTACAGGTGAGCGTTCCTCCATGCATGCTCATCTCGCTGACTGATCCCGTAGCAATCGCCAGCGTACTCTAGGTATTTGCAAGCGACTCTGGCTCTAAGTACAAGAGACGGTGTTTCACTTGTACAGACGACCTCCAGCAAGTATTGTTGGGTATTTTCTTCTTCACCATTGTTTAAGCTACCGCCCTTTTCCGAACCTTTCGTGCCATTTGCCCCTACTGCCCGTGTTCTTGAGCGGGCCACCCGTAGCCACGGCCGGGGGCACCAGCTCAAGCTCGACGGTCTCGTGAATGGTGGAGATGATAGACACGCCCTGGCCTTGTGATTCTGATGATGATGATGCTGTCGGGGAGAGTAGCATGACGGAGTTGGACGTGTTTTTCTGGCGTAGGGCGTACGTCCTGTCTGGCGTCTTGAGCAGGGCTGAGGCTTCGGACGACTCCAGAGTCAGGCTGTGACAGGTGGTTAGTATTCTTCGGCAGAATATATCAGTGTGTACGTGTGGGAGAATGGGAGACAGACACTGGGGCGGTTTCGGATTCAAGGAGAGATTCAAGTTCTGGAGGAAGTTCGATGAGACGGTAGCCTGTGTCGTCCGGCTGGTAGTGGAGGGAAATTTTCTGTGTCGTCTGAGAGCTGGACATTTTGCGGTGGAGTGAGACGGCGAGGTCTGAGAGAATGTGTGGTATTAGATGGACTTGTATTCTCGTCAGCCGTGGGCCGTGGTCTGATGAGTGTCGTTAGTGTCTATTAGATGTCTGGTTGAAAAGTATTGGGCGATTTTTGATGGGCTTTTTGGTTGCTCTTTGCAGCTATCTCATAAGAGTATGCGTGAGTGAGTGTGAGCGAGAAGTTACAGATGAGGTTGAAGATGGCACGAAATAAGAATGAGAATTAGCGGCGCCTCTCACTAGGGCAGCCAATGAGAAGCCGGCGTGGCGTCTTGATAGCCCGCGCCAGGTACTCCCGCACTTTTGGGCTTGAGCAAATGGGCGATCAAGCATTTGATCTTAATTACGAGCATCACAAGCATCATGAGGGCACCAACTGGCGGGGTTGTGGCAAAGTCAGCGGGCAGAGGGCCAGAAGATTGGACGCTGATACTCGTGGACTTACAGCTCAATTGGCAGTTTGAGTCGAGAACTCAAGCTTCAAATCAACCCGTCGATAGCTCTTCATAGCTCTGGATAGTAGCTCTTGATAGCTTTGAATGCACGGATAGCTCCCCCCCTCAGCTGGTCTGTGGAGGGACGATGGATTGGATGGGGCCAATTTGAATGTCACCACAGCCGGCGCCACAGTTTACAGCGGGGTGCTGGGCCTCTTGTAGGGGAGTTTGAGGAGCTGGAGCGGGTTTCACAGGGCACGTCTCATTAGAAAAACAGCGGGGGGGCGGTTGCTGGGGGTGTGTGGCCAGGAGCAGCAGCGCTGGCGATCAATTGATGGATTGGATCCATGGAAATGGATGGACGCTTCAGCCCGGTTCAGCATGTTGCAAATGTTCCGAGAGTGGTGTCTAGGTATTCTCGAGGCAGGGATGAGTGCATCGCCTCGGCATATGCGTCTTCTTGGACTGCATGGACGTTCTTCCGCTTCTTTGCTGACATGGACCAGGCCCTGCCCTGGCGGCTCCCTGTAGCGGTGCCCGTTTCAGTGCCTGTATCGCTGCAGACTGCCCTGGACCAGAGCGTCGACAGGGCCCCTGGGCGAGGCCGTCGATGAAGCCGCAAGATTTCATCTTAATTTCTCGTTTGCGCATTGCGCCACCGCTATGCCAGGGGAGCTGGAGCGCGCTTCTGGAGTCCCCGTTGCTGGTGGCCGATTTCGATTCAATCCATCTCGAATCTCATCTCATTGAGGCTTTTCTTCCGTTTCCTCTTGTGAGATCACATTGAAACTACATGTGGGAATCTACATCTATTGACCCAGACACAAGCTCAAAACTCAAACTCCGCTTCCCCAGCAACCGCTCCTAACGCCATCCTGTGCCACTTCAACGCCCGACCCGAGCTTCTGCTCGACCCTCACTCAACCGCTCCCATCATCACTTATCGAGCATCACTACTAGACGGCCGTCTCCCTCGTTTCCCCTACGATCCCACGGCAAGCCACCAGCGAATTCTTCTCGAGCAGTAACCAATAACACCTTGGACTCGGAGACGGGACCTAAGCAGATAGCCTGGGTCCACCCCTGGCCGCCCATGTCACCCCTCCCTCAGCAGCCTTGACTGTTTCTGTTTCTGGGCCGTTGTTTCTGGACACAGATTGATCTCCATCCCGCATCGCACTTTTCTGCTGCACCTGGACAGAGACAAGAAGACGAGCGATTCCCGAAGCGAACCCTCTCCAGACGTGGCCGACGATTGCGAGGCGAAGCGAAGCAGATACAGGGCGACTCACAGACGCGCTCCAAGCGGCTGGCTGTTGTCACAAGCGGCGGCGGAAGAGCGAACCGGAAAACCAACACACGACAACGACGCAAAGACAGACAAGACACGAAAACGACACCGAACGAACCTACCGCGATCCGCCCCCGTCCCTCCCTCGAACCATCATCACCTCTCCCTCCCTCCTCTCCGCCGGGCTATGAGCGCCGTTCACTGACCCAGACCAAACACCATGGTGCGTGTGACGGACGAGCTGGCGCTCTCGCCCGAGCATGTTGCTCTCTACCACGCCTCCGATCCTCTGCTGGGCCAGCTGCCCGTCCTCATCTTCCACGGGCCCTCCACCACGGCCAACTACACCCTCAACAGCTCCCGCGTCCAGGTCCACGTCTTCACCCCGGCCGGCTTCCAGTCCTTCCCGCGCATCACCATCTCGCCCACCTCGCCCTTCTACAGCGTCGTCAACCACCTGCCGCGCGAGTTCCAGGGCGACGAGGTCTACCGCGGCCTGGCCTTTGGCCTCTTCCGCTACTTTAAGGAGCTGCCGGACACCGTCAAGGCCCATCTCAAGGCCACCTACCCGCCAAAGGGGAAGCGTCCGGCCAGCGCCCCGGCGCTCTTCAGCGAGCAGCATGCCGCCGACCTCGTCAAGGAGATGGTCAAGAGCGAAAACACGGTCGATGTCGTCGCCACCCTGGAAGAGGCTCTGCAGACGCAGCACATCAGCAACGTCGACATGGATCTGATCCTGCCTCCGGGATCCATCGTGCCGCCCGAGGCCTCGGAGCTCGAGGAGATGCCCGACGATGAGGACGACATCATCGACCCGACGCTGCGCCAGTACGGTCCCTACACACCGCTCGTCAAGCTCTTTGGCGAGCCCGTCTTTCTGCCCACCAGCAAGTTGCGGCGCGCGCCCTCCAAGCCCACGCCGCTCAACCGCAACAAAATCTTCACAAAGGACCAGAAGATTGAGCTGCGCATGAAGATGGGCGAGCTCGTCGACACAGAGGAGCGCTACGTGCTCAAGGTGCAGGAGCTGGTCAAGACGGTAGCAAACGACTTTAGGAACAATGCGAAGAAGCGATCCGTCGAGAGCCTGAGTCCGTCCGAGGAGGAGCTGGAGAAGCTCTTCCCCAAGTCGTCGGACGGCATCCTGCAGGTCAATTCGGCCTTTGTCGAAGAGCTGCGCAAGATTATGGACGAGACGGAAGAGGACGCCGTCAAGGACATGGAGACGCCCACCATGAACTTTTCGTCCTCATCAAAGACGGGCAGCACTGGCTCCCGCCCCAAGGATCCTCTGGGCGCCCTGGCCATGGCCAAGCTGTTCCTCGAATGGTTCCCCAAGTTTACCCAGTGCTACCAAGATTACATCAAGGCCAGCCAGCACTTTCCCACGCTGCTCAATTCCTTCTTGGACCAGCAGTCGAGTTTCCGGCAGCGCTTCAGCCAGACGGGCGAGCAGACCATCCGGTCGCTGCTCATTGAGCCAGTCCAGAGGTTGCCGCGGTACAGCCTGCTCATTGACCAAATCATCGCGTCGCTGCCCATTACGCACCCGGCGCTGCAGCCCATGCTCAAGGCACGCGACATCATCACCAACATCTGCTCCATGGACGACCCCCTGCCGGATAAGCCTCACATCACCAACCGGCTGCGAAACATGGTCGAGGCGTGGCCCAAGGACCTCGAGCCCCAGGGGCGCTTGATCCTGGCTGCCGACTTCTTGGAGCTCTCGCCGCCGTACCAGGCCACCGTGGACTCTGACGATGCCGGCATCTTCCTCCTCTTCTCTGACTGCATCGTCATGCTGAGAAAGTCGGGCGACAACAACATGACGGGCCGGGATCTGCTGCGCGAGATTGACAAGCCCTCGGCGGCGGAGCTGCTCATCTCCATGACGAATGCGGCCGGCGGGCCGGGCCATTATGAGTTCATCTTCACCGGGTGGCATTACCTCGCCGATGTCCGCTTTACGGAGTCGGCAGACGGCCACCTCGTCTGGATGACGTCGAGCGCGGAGATGAAGGGCATGCACCCGGGTGAGCACAAGGTTCCCAAGGCGATAACATCCCGCTGTTTCTTGCTGCAAGAGGCCTTTGAGGGCAAGGCCGCGAAGTGGAGCGAAGACGTCGTCAAGGCCAGGATCGAGGCCCGGTTTCCCGAGGCGGAGAGGGAGGACACTCGCTGGACGCTGCGGTCAGTGCGCATGCCGGAGAACAATCTGGGGCTGCACGCCGCCATCTTCCAGGAGGGCGCCGACCAGCTCATCGAGGGTCGGCGCGAACCCGCCTTCATTCGCGTCGTCGTCGACCACGAGAAGGGGACCAAGGGCGCTCCCGTCGGGCATTACGGGATCGAGATTGTCATCAACGTGGCCAGCAAGAACATGAAGCGGATTTCCCTGCTCACGGTGGGTCTCAACGGGAAACAGTTCCAAGACGACGTGGCTCTGGAAGATTTTCTCCCAACCATGTCGCGACGAAGTAAGTCATGTTGCCTCCTCTTTGTTCTCATGACGTCTGATTGCTTGTCTGCACTGTTCTAACTAATGTCCAGTCATGCAATTGTTGAGTATCCAATTCAATGTGTCCAACCGAAACCTCACGGCTCCCATGGTCTCGTACCACTCCAAGATGCTGCGGACATTGTGTCTATCGAATCGCGCCGAGAAGACGCGTTCCTTCCTGGCGGCATCTCCTGTCAAGCTCTTTACCAGTCTCTGGAGCAGCGGCTCCAACAATGCCTCCGAGACGACTCTTTCCGAAACCAAGCACCAGCACCAGGCCTCGCTCCACCGAGCAGACAGTCATCACTCCATGTACGGATCGATCAGGGGCAAGGACAGCTCGCGCCGGCCGCTGGAAGAGGTCATGCCGGAGAACCCCCTTGTTCGGCTGGAGCAGACGTTTGAGGCGTTCACGACGGCCCTTCAGTATCGCAAGGGTTCGATCCACGGGAGAACCCTGCTGCACCGAGCCATGGCCGATGAACTGCTGGTGAATGACCTGTACAACCGACTCATTGAGAATCCGCAAGAGGTGGAAGTAGCCAACGATGTCGGAACCGAGGTCGTCTTCACGGCGTTTGAAAACTTCCTCCACATTGCCTGGGCTGACCAGATTGGGCCGGTCACGACGATCAAGATGCTCGACACTCTGCAGGAACGAGCCAACAAGCGAGTCCCCGGCGAATTTGCCGACTTCGTCAACTTCTTGTTCAAGGAGCTGGCTCCGCAGAACCGGAGAGCTTTTACGGCGCTCATCAAGCTGCTGGCCGATCTGCTTGAAGGCTGCAGCAACGACAGCGATCGCGGCGCGCTGACCCTGGCGTTTGCGGAGATGCTGGTGACGGACGGCACGGCGGCCAACTACATCAACCTGCTGGACCGCCTGGTGGACGATTGCGACCGGATATTCGGCGAGCCCATGTACGCTGGCTTTAGTTTGGCCGACTTGGCTCTGATAGAATCGTTCCAGTCACGCGCCAACGGCGGCGGCGGCAACAAATCCCACCAGGGATCCGTCACCTCCAACACCTCGTCGCTGCGCCGCAAGTTTGGCCTCGACATGTTGCTCCGGCAGAACTCCAACAACTCCAAGGAGGAGCGCACTTCTGTTTGGCGAAGCCTTGGCAAGCATCGGCACTTGGCCACGGGCGAGAGCGCGAGCATGTCTAGGGCGACAATGCAGCAGGCTCTACGCCAACGGTCGATTGACGACAACAACATGCAGAAGCGATTTACACTGGGCAGGCCCGGATCCGGAGACCGGCCTCATGTGGCCAGCGCCTTTGAGGACCCGGCGAGACCGCCCAGCTCACATCGCATGGAATTCCCGCTCGACACGATTGGAGAGCCTGCACACGAGCCGCCGACTCCCGGAACACCCAGGAGGCAATACAAGCGAAGAAGCTCCCTGTCGGATCTCAAGTCACTGATAGACACTGCTAGCATCGAAGAGGACAGAGAGGGCGAAGAGAGGGAAAGCGCTCTGCAGCCTCTGCAGAACACAAAGGAGACGTCGGAAAGGGTCAATGGCAGTCCCAGGACGGCAATGCCCGTCTCCAAGATGCCCATGAGCCCTGAGCAGCTCAGGTCTCCTCGGTTAAAGGAGAACATTGCCGCGGCGGACCTCTACGGCAGCGTCCGGATGAAAGCTGGAACGCCGATCAAGGAGATCCAAGCCAAGTTGGAGCAGGCAATGCGCGGGAACTCGCCAACCAGACAGGATCCGCCCCCGTATAGGAGGCCGAAGCCGACGCACAGCAAGACGCTGTCGACGTCCAACATTCCCACGCTGCTGCCGCCCAAGCCCATACGGCCGGGAAGCTCGTCGGGCGAGTCGCCCAGCAGACTGTCCGGCAGCCCGACGCGGACCCCAGCACAGAAACTCCGGCTGCAGTCTCCACAGAAGCTGCGCGAGAGGCTGCAGACGGAGAAGACGGCTGTGGGCGAAGCCGACGCCGTGCTGCAATCGGAGCTGTCCAAGATTGGCGAGGAAATGGCACGAGTGAATAGTGACAGCTACACCGATTCCCCCATGGTCGACCTGCAGCGGCTGGCTTCGTCGGTGGCCGCGCTGGAGGACGAGATGCCCGCGGTGATGCAGGAGCTGCGGGACAGGCAAGACGAGCTCCAGCGAGACGTGGAGATTACGCTCAAGACAACCGAGTCCAAGATGCGGTCGATTAACCAGCTGCACAAGGAGGCAGTGGCGGAGAACGAGCTGCTGTACGAGCGGTTCAATTCCGAGCTGGGCAAGATTGTCAAGGCGCTCAAGGGCAAGGGCAAGGAAGACAAGGAGGAGCTGATTGTCAAGCTCAAGACGCAAGGCGAGGAGCTGGCCAAGATGAAGAAGGAGAACGCGCGGTTGAAGCGGGAGATGATTAGCATGCGCGCGGCGCTCAAGGGGACGGAGTGAAGCGACGACGACGATGATGAGAGATGTTGGACGTTTTTGTTCTATTAATCTTGTGTTTTACCTGAGAAGCGGTCTGATTTTTTGTTTCTTTTTTTTTCTCCATCATGATCGCATGGTAACGGCGGCCTTTTATCTTTTTTTACGTCTGTTTTATTTTTACAAGACTCTTCTTCGTTTTAATAGACGCTGGGGCGATGCTGGCACAGGAAAGGGAGGCAGAGGAAAGGGAGGCAGAAGGAGAACAAGGCACAATGTCGAGGGGCCACTCCTTTGAGGGTCGCTCTCTCTCTCTCTCTCTTCTCTCCGGTATTTAGGGGGGGAAGGCTTTTTGGGAAGGTCGAACACACGCAACGACGCGCAAATAGGGGAGTCTCGGGGAAAGGATAATCTGTCTTTGATTAACAAAAAACTCGGGGCCTTTTTTTCTCCCGTTGTGCCCTTTTGACATATTACTGTCTTCTTCCTTCTTCTTTTTCGGGGTTGTTGCTTCATTATGCGTGGTCCGAACCGGGATAATGGCGATTGTCTTTTGTGTACTTAGAATGGGTAGCCGGGATTGTTTTCTCCGTCCCTCCATCTTTAATGCAACTTGGTCTTACTTGTTGTTGTTGTCTATGACATATTCTTTTCGCATATATTCTGGACACGACAAATTGGCCTTTCATTTTGTGTCTGCTGTCCAAGCTTTCTCGTGTCTGACGTTCTTCTTGTCTTGTGCCATTCTGTTATAGAACAATAAGATGTGGATGTGTAGTCAAAACAATACCAGACTAATGGCATATAATATTACAAAAGGGGTCAGTCAACCTCTGGTCCTCCTCAAACGAACCTTCTATCTCCCCCACGGTTTTCTCTCCGACTCCGCGCCGGCCCTCTCCCTCTCCAGCAGCCGGTCAAACTCGCGCTGCGCCTGCTCCTTGGCCAGGCTCTTCTCCTCGTCGGCCTTGGAAAAGGAGTAGCTGCTGTCGCGGGAACCGACCGGGACGCCCGCGTCGGCTTCCGAACCCCATCCGCCGCCGGACTGGGGCTTTTCCCACGTCTGCCGGCCCTGCTGGGAAGGGGGCTGGAATTGGGCCTGCTGGCGGATGCGGTCCCACGCCGAGCCTCCGCTGCCCGATGAGGTGTTGTCGTCTCGTGCGGAGGGTGCGATGGGGGAAGCGTCGTCAAAGTCGTCTCCTACAGGGGCATCCCATGAAGCCGAGGGCTGCTGTGAAGACTGCGATGACGACGCCGTGGAGCCGCGATATGAGGCCCAGGAGGACTGTGCCGGAGCGCTCTGGCTCTGCTGCTGCTCAGGCTCCCTGTACTGGCTCGCGCCCTCATTCTGCCCCTCCGACTCCCAAGCGTCGCCGGTCTGCTCGCGGTGCTCCTGGCCGCCGGCCCCAAAGAGCGTCGCGCCCTGGGCCTTGCCGTCGCGCAGGAGCGAGCGCAGCCTGGGATCCTGCTCCATGGCCGAGCGCTGGCGCATGAAGTTTGCGGCCTGGAAGACGGGCTCGCCGAGGACCCAGAGGGTGGTGTAGTAGGCGGCGAAGCGGGCGCTGTGCCACATGAACTTGAGGCCCGGCGGCCCGCCGATGGGGCTGAAGCGCTTGAACTCGGGGGTGAAGAAGGGGAAGCGCCAGGTGCGGCGCCCCCGGTAGGTGAGGTAGGCGGCGAAGCCCGTCATGGCCCACTTCCAGGCCAGCAGGTTGTGGACGCTGGAGAGGAAGTGCTCGGTGAGGGCCTGCGTCTCCGCGTCGGCAAAGGGCCGGTTGTTGACGGCGGCGAGGGACAGGACGGTGGACTCGGCGAGGGCGAGCGTCTGGGCGCGGCCGAAGCCGCGGAGGCGCGCGTGCAGGGGCGCCTGGTAGTCGGCGAAGAGGCGCTGGATCTGCTCGCGGATCTGGGGCTCGAACTGCTGGCGGTTGTGGACGGCGCGCTGGCGGCGCTCCTCCATGGCGGCGCGGGCGGTGCGGATGTAGTCGGAGCGGCTCATGGTTTTGGGGTCGGGGGGGTGGTTGGGGCTGCCGTCGTGGGGGCCGTTGCTGCTGCTGCTGCTGTTGCTGTTGTTGCTGCTTGGATTGTCCATCTTGATGTTCTGGTTGAGGTTTATTTCATTGAAGGATCGTGTGATGTAAGTCTCAAGAGCAAGTTTGGAGTTTGGGCACCCCGCGGAATCTGTCTTAAAGATCGTCAGACCACCGTGATTGCGGGTTGAAGCAGCTGTGACGCAAGAACACTCGACGTAACGCTGACCAGGGTAGCTTTATCGATAAGTTCCTAGTAGGCTGTCCCCACGTGATCGGCTAATGCAGCCTTAGTCATTAGGTGGCTGTCCGTCACTTCTCTTGTTTTGCTGGCGGGTTGGTGCAGCAATTGGCGGGGCGCGACGCGTTTCAATCAGCGCGTGTCGACACTCTCTGCCCTTGTTCAAGGCGTTCGTATATTGACAGTTTCCTCCAAACAGCATCTGGAAGACGACGATCAAACTCTGCCAATTGATGCTGCGTCCAATGTGAAGCTCTTGGATACTGCAATTTTGCCCGTCATGCCGCTCCAGAAGTCGTATTCTGAGCGCATTGGGCTGCCGAGGGTATGTTCTGTTTACTTTGCGGCTGTTGCTTGCTCTTCTTCGTCTGTGAACATGGCAAGCTCACACACCCTGTGCTGCAGCAACGCTCGCCGTGGCAGCGGTCTCACAGCCACCCGAATAGCCTCCAGGCGTCAAACTCGAAGAACCTGATTCCCATTTCCGAGGTCACGAAGAAGAAGCTCAACAAGTTTCTCTATCACGGCTCCAAGGATGAGGCCGCGGCAAACGAAGGCGCAGGCAGCGCGGCATCGGCGTCGAACTCGGAGACGCCCTCGCACCTGAGGATGATTGGGAACAGCGCCACGCCGGTGACGAGGCTGAACTGGAGCGACCTCCTCGAGCCGTGCAGCCAGGCCGAGGAAGATGCCAGCGTCTCGCCGAATGAGAAGCTCTTGTGGGACAACAAGCAGGATCCCAATGCGTTTGCGACCATTTCGCCCATGATGCCCCGCAAGGGCAGGAAACGAGCAAGGAGCTCTTCGCCCGTCTCGTCGCCGCCCGCCGAGAGGATCACGACGCCGACGGTCAATGTGAAGAAGCTGGCCAGGGCGCTGAAGCTGCCGCATCCGGACCCGACGCTGGAGCTGTGGGATCGCTATTCGATGAACGGGCCCGAGGGCCAGTCTGCCGTGTCCGGCATGACGAATCCGACCCTGGCCCATCTGATGGTGTCTTCGTCTCCGCGGCCGTCGAAGAACCAGACTGCGCAGGTCGACAAGGAGAACTTGCGCCGAGCTGCCAGCTGTGGGTACAACTGGACCAAGAGGAGGAGGGTGGAGAAGTCGAGGTCGGGGAGTCAGAGCAGCTCCGGTCAGCGAGAGCTGGAGGCTGCATCCAAGTCGTCTCTTGTCACGGCGCTGCTGGATTCGGTCACGAGTAGTATTCACGACCAGACCCAGGACGACGACGCCGATGCCGGAGCTATGGATTCGCCGTCTCTTAAGAAGAGGCACGTTGCACATCAGAGCAGCATCAACACTCCCTCGAGAAATCCTTCAAAACGCCGAATACCGAGTCCCAACGTTTCAGATTACGGCGATGACGACGACCTGGATGACGAACTGTTGATACTCGAAGAAACTCTACTGGCAACGCAGGCTTCTCAGGCGTCCCAGGTGGAAGAAACTGCTGCGCCTGTTAAGAAAAGCCCGGAAAAAGCACGGAAGCAGGAGGCAAGAAAGCTTTCCGTCATTGATGAGTTTGACGACCTCGACGACGACATCTTCGACGGTGCGGATGACCTCTTGGCAGACCTGGAGTCCAAGTCCCAGGTACCAGCGACAAAGATGGCGACGACGCCAAGGGCGAAGAGAACATCCCCCAGGAAAATGAAGACTCCCAAGAAGCTCGCCGACATTGAAGACGAGTTCGATGACGCCTTTGACGGGGATGTCGACTTTGAGGCAGTGGAATACGCTGCGACTCAAGCGGTCCAGCAGCGAAACTCCGCCTCTGCAGCTGTATGTGAGGAAGCCGTCCGGAAAGAAAACATGCTAAGTGTAGGCCAGAACAAGAAGAAGATCAAGACCATTCAGCGATATTTAGTAACCAGTGTCTTAGACGGTGAATACGTCGATCAATACAACCGCACCTGTCCTGAAAAGGTATGTTCTGGAACTGACACCAGCTTATGCGCCGGTACTGACTGGACTAGATCTTGTTGATTCAAGCGGATGGTTCCAAGTCCACAAGGACTGTACAACTGCGAGGCTCCTGGTTTGATACCCCCGCGCACGCTGGTGCCTACGTCCACGTCATTGGAGAGTTCTCATTCAAGGGGCAATGCATTGTGGACGACGCCCAGAATCTTCTGATCCTGCATCCAGACCAGCTCATCTCTGCAACTGTTGTCGCCGATTCTTTCGGCTGCATGCGGAGAGCCGTCCTTCAAGACCGAGTCAAGGCCACCAGTGAAGCTTCGCCCCCGTTGGTCTACGGAACAATGCTCCATGAAATCTTTCAGGAAGCGCTGCTTGCCAACAACTTTGACCTTCCATTTCTCTCGAAGCTGATTGATAAGAATATCGAGAAGCATATCGAAGATCTATATACTATCAAAGTTGGTATTGCAGCGGCCAAGGAACACCTGCAGTCAAAAATGACGGAGCTCAGTTACTGGGCCAGGAGCTTTGTCGCCACCCAGCCACAGGTAAGATGCAATGCGTGTTTTGCCTGTGCTAGTGCTAATATCTGTCCTAGGCCGATGCCATAGTGGAAGGGAGAAACGGTGACAGGGCGACGATAGCCGTCAGAAAGCTGCTCGACGTCGAAGAACATGTCTGGTCGCCCATGTATGGGCTCAAGGGAAACATTGATGCAACTGTCGAAGTCGCCATGACGGATGGCAAGCAGACTCAGGTGTTGACGGTCCCCTTCGAAGTCAAGACTGGCAAGCATGCCAACAGCAACCACATGGCGCAGACGGCTCTCTATACCCTCCTGCTGTCTGACCGGTACGACATTGACATTGCCTACGGCATTCTATACTACATGGAGACGTCCAAGACGATGCGGATCCCTGCCATTCGACACGAGCTCCGACACATGGTTATGCAGAGGAATCAGCTGGCGTGCCACATCCGAGAACGAAGTGTCCAGCTGCCTCCTATGCTAAAGAACAAGCACATGTGTGGCAAGTGTTATGCCAAGACGTCCTGTTTCATCTACCACCGACTAGCAGACGATGGTAACGGAGAAACGAGTGGCATGACGGAGAAGTTTGACCAAGTCGTCAAGCACCTGACGCCAAAGCATCAGGAGTTCTTCATCAAGTGGGAGAATCTGCTAACAAAGGAGGAAAAGGAAGGGCAGAAGACCAAGAGGGAGCTTTGGACAATGACGAGCGCTGAGCGCGAGAAAAAGTCTCGCTGCTTCTCCGATGTCATTATTGAAGAAGGGTCCGCGTCGGTTGACGAAGACAACCCGCGCATCAATCGGTACCACTACACCTTTATCAAACGCGAGCCACCGCCCGACTTTACGTTTATCGGATCGGAGTTGACGGTTGGCGAGCCCATTGTTGTCTCTGACGAAGAAGGACACTATGCCTTGGCCATTGGCTATGTCACCTCTGTTCGAAAGCAGAGGATCAGCGTTGCTGTCGACCGACGACTGCACAATGCCCGCATTCGACAGCCCGGGTTTGATGAAACCAACAATCAGGTGTTTGCCAGCATCATGGAAGTTGCGCCAGAAGGAGCATCGATCGATCAGAGCCAAGGCAAACTCAAGGAGCAGCCCATTCGCTATCGGCTGGATCAGGACGAGTTCAGCAATGGCATGGCCACTGTGAGAAACAACCTGATCCAGATGATGGCAAATGACGTGCCGGCTGCAGTGCAGATTCGCAACTTGATTGTCGACCTGGTTCCTCCCCGGTTCAAGGCGGTGGCATCACAGTACACCGTCACGGACGGGGAGAGCTTGAATGTCGACCAGCAGCGAGCCATTGAAAAGGTGATGAGCGCGCAGGACTATGCCCTGGTGCTGGGGATGCCCGGCACCGGCAAGACCACGACCATTGCGCACATCATCAAGGCTCTCGTCTCGCAGAAGAAGACGGTGTTGCTGACGTCTCATACGCACACCGCTGTTGACAACATCCTTCTCAAGCTCAAGTCGGATAAGATTCCCATTCTGCGGCTCGGTGCTCCTGCCAAGGTGCATCCAGAGCTTCAGGACTTTGTTCATCTTGCGGGTCAGCCAAAGAAGACGTTTGAGGAAATCAAAGAAGCTTGGCACGGGACCCCGATTGTCGCCACAACCTGCCTGGGGATCAATCACCAAGTCTTTTTGGAGCGGTCGTTTGACTACTGCATCGTCGATGAGGCGTCCCAGATTACCCTGCCTATTTGCGCCGGCCCTATTCGACTAGCAAATACGTTTGTGCTCGTTGGAGATCATAACCAACTGCCTCCGGTGGTAAGGAATGAGGAGGCCCGACAGGGTGGCTTGGACGTCAGCCTCTTCAAGCTGCTATCAGACACGCACCCACAGTCCGTCGTTAACCTAGAGCACCAGTATCGCATGTGCGAGGACATTATGACCCTGAGCAACACCCTCATCTACAACGGCAGACTCCGCTGTGGCACAGAGGCTTTGCGCAAGAAGAAGCTGCACATCCCCAGCATGGAGGCCCTTAGACAGCACCACCACGATGCAACAACCATACAGCGCTCTGTGGCAACTCGCTCGTTCTGCACTGGGCCCGCTCCATCACGATGCTGGCTCTACGATCTCTTGGACGGCGAAGCTCGCGTTCGCTTCGTCAACACCGACACGTTACGTCCTCTGGTCCGAGAAGAAGCACAAGGCAAGCGCATCATCAACCCGGCCGAAGGGCAGATCGTCTCGCAGCTCGTCCAGAGCTTCCTCAGCGTGGGCGTCCCAGCGACCGAGATTGGCGTCATGACGCACTACCGCGCGCAGCTGCACCTCCTCAGGGACAGGCTCAAGCACTTCCCCGGCGTGGAGATGCACACGACGGATCGCTTCCAGGGCCGAGACAAGGAGGTCATTGTGCTGAGCCTGGTGCGCAGCAACGAGGCGTGCAGCATCGGCGACCTGCTCAAGGACTGGCGGCGCATCAACGTGGCGTTTACCCGCGCCAAGACGAAGCTCCTCGTCGTGGGCAGCATGGGCACGCTCAGGGGTAGCGGCGACGAGAACATGCTGAGCAAGTTTATTTCCTTGATGGATGAGCGCGACTGGATCTATCACCTGCCCGAGGATGCGCTCCTGAGCCACTGTTTTGATGATTTAAGCACGCAGCTTACTGGTGTGACGCAGCGGACGCCGCAGAGACGAGTGTCGTCGCCGCCGAAGCAGAAGGTGTTTGCGAAGACGAGTCCCGTCTCGTATGGGGGGGATAAGGAGAATCGGAGGCCGGAGCCGAGGAGGGCGGGGAGGGGGGATGAGATGGTGCTTAAGGGGAAGCTGATTACGAGGGATATATTGAACGAGATGACGAATGGCGCATTTTGATGGCCTGTTTCTTTTTTTGGCTTGCATGTTGATTTCTGGACTGGACTGGACTGGACTGGACTGGGTTTTGTTCATGGATATGTTTTGTTTCTCTTGGTGGGCGTGGTTTGATTAGGGATAGGTTGGGATATTGGTACGCTATGGATAAGTACATTGTTCAGGGTATTCTAAGGATTGCGAGAAAGGAAAGCTTGCGCTTGATTATGGTCGTTCCTGTTGCTCTTGAGAGGCTCTCTCGTGGTTGTCTGCGGGGGCAGTATCATCTTGGTCTTCTTCGTCGTCGTCGCTGTCATCTTCATACGCCTCTCTCACGTTCCATTCATTATCAAACCTAGTCAAATGAGATTAACCACAACCATTCCAAACAGCACACAAGGAGGAAAGGAAAGAAAATCAACAAAAAAAAAGTGAGGAATAGCATGGTACTTACCCCTGCTCACCAACAATGAGCTTGGTAAACCTCTCGAGCTCCTCGAGTTGCGCGACGCAGCCCGTGAGGCTCTCGTTGTACGAGTAGCTGTAGATGTCGCTCCACTTCTTGTGCCACCTGCGGGCGGCGTCGTCGTGCGGGTCGCCGCCGCCGTCTTGTTGGTGTGCGTGCTGGGCGAGTTCGTCTTCGAGGGCGGCTGTTTCGAGGAGGAGTTTGCGGCGGGCGGCGGCGGCGCTGGGGAGGTATTTCTGTTTGATTCCATCACGTTGTTAGATAAGTTGAAGATCGAAGTTTTCTGCTTGGCGTTGTATGACTTGGGGTGGGTTTGGAGAGAATAAGGGGGGGTTGGATTGCGTACGGGAACTTTTCGGTCTGCTCTGAGGGCTCCCGCAAAGATGTACAGGTTCGCCAGGATGGAAGCCACGGCGTCTCTCCTGAAGCCGAGGAGTCGCTGCGCGGCGACGGGGTCGTCGCGGATGTAGTCTGGGTTGTACAGGACGGCGGACTGGCGCACGGCGATGAGGTAGTCGAAGAAGCGCTCTGCGGAGTCGGCGAGGCCGGAGTAGGGGAGGGGGTCGAAGGGGCCGCGGAGGCGGATCTCGTGGCGGGTCATGACCTGGTTTTTGATGATTTTACATGTTTTAGAATCTGTCTGTTCTGTATGTTCAAGGGGAAAGGGTTGAAAGGGGTGAGTGAGTTACGAGGAGTTGTCGGATGCGGACGAAGCCTTCTCTGATGCGTCCTTCGAGGATTTCGGATTTTTCAATGTCTTCTGGGGTGGGCTCTTTGCCTTGTTCGAAGTAGATGTATTTCGCGACGACGTCTGCCAAAGTTTAGCATGGAGTAAAGAAGGGGGAGGGGGGCAGTATAGCATGACGTGACGGCTTACTGCGGTAGATGATGCTCAAGAAAAAGAGCATTGAAGACAGCGATTTCCTAAGCTCGTGTCTTGCAACAAATGGCCACAGACACCAATTGACAATGATGGGCGCGGTGGTGCCGACGAGGAAGATGACGCCTCGGAGGACGGCGGTGATGGCTGGTGAGGAGGGAAGATTGCCGGCTTGGATTTGGAGGGAGACGACTGTGAACGATAGACAGCCTACGAGGCCAGATCTCTAGAATTACGAAATTGTTAGTCCAATTCAATGCTTGTCCGTGCGACGGGAGGGACGCGCGGAGACGGTGTCTTACCGGATGAGAGCTCTGCGTAAAGCGATAGAGCATGGGCACCATAAAGACGGCTGCAAAGACTGCGACTACATACGGGCTTCCATCGCCCGCGGAATGAGCAAGGCCTCCCCATACGGCACCGAGGACCGCTAATACTGCTCTGGCAACCAAGTCTTGCACGTTTCCTCCTACGCGAGCATGGATCAGGAGCCAGCTCATGGTGACTGCCCACCAGGCTTCGTATTCATCCCACCAGACCTTGTCCCTGTGGAGGTACGAGGGGGTCGAAAGGAGAGACGTGACGAGAACAGCTTTGAAGGCGTAGCGGCCTTCGTAGCCTTGCAGGAGGTGCAGGACGAGCCAGATTCTGTAGCCAAGACTGTTCTTCTTGGTGTCCACGTCGGGTTCTGCCCCTGGATCGGTGAGATGCGTCAACTCGGCGCGCAGTTCAGTCTCGGATATGTTGTCCTCGTCCTTCTCCAGGGGCTTGTATTCTCGTGACTTGATCGACTCCAGAGCACGCGCAATTTCGACAAATGTGACGTGGTAGGAGGAGGCCGTGGCACCGCCTCGGTCGTGCATCACTTGGCTGTTGACGCAGTGGACGGCCTTTCTCCAAGGATACGACGGCAAGTGAGGCCGTGGCCAGTGGGAGCACTGCTGCATGGCATATACTTTGCCCATGAGATTCTCCACCGTGGTTGCGGTTTCGCGGAGATGCCTCGCAAAGATGAACAGCTGAACGACGGCTGAGTCGTTCATCGAAGCCGGGGGCAGTTGGCCCGACTCCAGGAGTTCCGACTCGACGCTGTCAAAGACCGTCTTGGCAGCTTTCATGCGAATTTGGACGGGAGCAATATCGGATGAGACCGTCATTGGGGGACCGAGATACTGTCGGTAACCTGACAGGTCCATCAGTGCGGCTTGGCTCGCCTCTAGTCCCGAGTTCATACACGCGAGGAGATCCTTGGTTGGCTTTGCGAGTTTGCCGATGACCGTCCGAGTCACTTCTTTCTCTTCCAGAGCGCCAGAAGCCTTCTCGGCGATGTTGTTGAGCTCGTGCGGAGACGCCTCGACGGCTTCGACCACAATAGGGGCATGTCCATCTTCGGTTTCGCTGACAAGGGCGCTTTCGGTTTCCATGGCCAGCATACAGCGGATGACGGCCTGCATGAGATTCCGCAGCTCCCTGACGTCGTCTGGCTTGAAGCGGGTAATGGTGAGGCTGGTCCGCATATCGCGGTGGGCGGTGGAGAGGTCCACAAACGAGCGGACGAGATCCCGCCTAAGCCTGGTATCTCGAGGGCGTGGAATCACAATGGCGTCCTATTGAGTCCAAGTCAGTTTAGGAAAATGGGCAAGGGTTGAAGACAAAGGACAGACAGACCAGCATAAGTGAAAACGACTGATGAAAGGCAATGGCAAGCGGCCTCGCACCAGCATCAGGGAAGACGGTGCAGTTGACAAGCAGTGCAAGAGCCTGGCCCAGAAGCCATGGAACGGCATAGTTCCTCAGCTTTTCCCACACAACAATGTTGCCTCGAGTCTGGGCCAACAAGGTAAAGATGATCGCTACACCTGCGCACACCACCATCTGGTAGAACCTCGAGTAGTATGAGCGTACCCACGCCACGACTGCCATGAACAGAGCCAGAAAAAGTGCCAAAACTCCACCATAGCCAGCGCTGGCAGCAGAAGTAGATGTGGACAGCAACAGACCGACAGCTCCCCAGCCAATCCCAGCCGCAGTCCCAACGCAAGTGAATACAGCACCCTCAAGCTGGGCACCAAGCGTCCGGGCCGGATGGTTCAGGATGACGGAGACGGCGATGATGTAGTGATACCGGCCAAGCCATGCTCGGACAGCTGGGACCAGACACATGATGTACGCCGCAAAATAGGCGGTAAACGACCGGAGAAGACGAATGCCGGCACGAGTGGTGACGACGTTCCGGACCACAGTTTTGACCGCATCAATCTGCCTTGGTATGAACCGACGAGCTGCCAGAGGCGAATCCTTGTCAAAAGCAGCGGGCAACGAGGCTCTGGATCGTTCAACGAACCCCTCTGGTATCAACTGCGTGCTCTTGACAAACAGAGCATCGAAGAATCCATCTCGCTCCTCTACCACGCCAAAGGTGTCGGGGTCGACGTGGTCATCAGGGAGAATCTCCTCTATCGGGGCGATGAACGAGCTGCGCCTGCTGCCGTATTCGGACGGTGGCGCCGAGGGGGTCGTTCTGAGAGGCGGATTTTGGGCCAGGAAGCGAAGCCTGGTAGACGTCGGACGAGACAGCGGCTGAGACTCGTTTGCGACATGTTTCTCGTCTTGGTGAGCGGCATCTTGATGGATGTTGTTGTCAAGCTCTGAGGAGCTGCCGCCCGACATGGCGCGATGATGCTGAGATCCAGTGCTTCTGAAACCTGGCAGCTGGATTCATGAAGCCGAGACCAATTGCAGAGACGTCTAGGGGAGATTGATCAAGGCTCATTCCCATGCAAATTGGGGACGAAAGCTGCAGATTCGGTGTCTCATCTGAGGAAGAGCATCATTGTCGGCGTTCGGCATGTGCGTCATAGGGCTTCTGCTGATGATGGACCACGAGGCACGATTCTTATCAATTGGCGCCACAACAGCCCGTCTCGATGAATGATTGATTAGTCGGTACACGACTCACGCAGCAACAGACATCGTCTGGCGAAAAGGTTGATGCAATTGGAGTTGCTTGGATTCTGACGATGATGATGAAGTCCGGAGGTGAGTCGAACCAACTGGAAGGCGCTGTGAGCTTTTCCGTTTTCGGGCGACGGTGGACTAGGGAATTGTTAGTGCTCGTGACAGCATCAACCACCACCAACAGCTCGAGTGGTGGGAGCGTGCTCTTATATTCAGCCAAAGCCAAAGTCTGCAAGTGGGTGATTGTCCTGCCATTTCCTCTGACTTGTTGCATCCTTATGAGTCTGAAGCAGATTGAAACCTTGCAAGACATACATATCCCGAAGCCATCCTGGCCACTATTTGGTTGGAGACGACAAGTATCCAACCAGAAGATGCAAATTCCCATTCCCCTCAATTGCAACTCATCACCAGTTTCGGCACTTTTCTCCCACCAGAATAACAGCCGTATCGTGAGCAGCAACATCCGTCTTGTACGAATTGAGACATCCCAGGCTCTTGTCCGTCCACACATATCGCACCTCGTACCGTCCCGCAGACAGCCCCGGAATCTCAGACCACTTGGCCTCCTTTGTCACCGTCTGGTCCAGCGTGTTCATCATCAGCACCAGATGCCCCTTCGACGACGGCCCGGCCCAGAACTCGGCGGGATTCGTGTAGTTAAAGGTCCAGTCGGGGTTGACCCCCTACTTGTACGGGGTAGCAGGCTGGCCGTACACGCCGTCCTGGTTAAACGCCAGCAGATGCTTATTCTTCAACAGCTCAATGTTGTCTTGCGAAAGCGAGGCGAGGTCCGTCCCGATCAGCAGCGGCGACTTCATGGCCGCCCACAGCGCAAAGTGCGTGCGCGCCTCGGCAGCCGTCAGATTGCCGTTGCCGACCTCGAGCATGTCCGCGTCGTTGTGGCCCCAGAAGCCGACCGAGTTCATCTTGAACGAGTTGATGTTGATGATGTGCGTCACCGAGGCCCATTCGGGCGAGATGTCGCCGCTCATGCGCCAGCTGATGCCCGTGTCGTTGCCCCAGGAGAAGACGTCGGCGACGCCCCAGATGCACAGGCTGAGCACGATCTCGCGGCTCTGCTTCGCCAGGGCGTCTCTCATGGCGTTGAAGCGCTCGGCCGACTTGGACGTGCTCCAGTCGTAGCCGGGGGGAGCGAGGTTCGGCTCGAGGGCGGTTGAGCAGGTGCCGTTGGGGCCGGTCTGGACGGCGTCGGGGGCGCAGGCGACGTATTCGTCTTGCCAGTCTGAAGGGACGTTGCAGTTGTCACTTGTGATCCATTTGTTAGCCAGAACTGATCCTTATCCAAAGAGACTGAGTCCGGACTCACTATTTAAGATCTGGAAAGAGTCAGCGTGATGAGCTTTGTCATTGATGACGTTCAGATGAATATATGCACTTACAGTCTACGCCCCAGTTGGCGAAGTCGGTGGCATCGACATCCTCGTACCCAAGACTGGCAGGGTAACCAGCACAAGTCGCCGTCCCAGCAGCTATGCATCATTAGAATCATCCCTTCTACCTTGAGTGGGATCCTCGAAGCGGACTCACTGCTGTAGATGCCCAGCTTCAAGCCCAGGTCATGTACTTTCTTGGCCAGCCCATCGATGCCATCAGGGAATCGAGTTGTGTTGACTGCAATGTGGCCGTCCACGCGTCCATCTTTCATCGACCAGCAATCATCAACTACCAATAGGTCAGTAACTATTGAACACGATTGCGAATCATGCCTTCCCACTGACTATTGACGTAATTGTAGCCTGCGTCGAGAAGCCCGGAGCTCACAATGACTTCGGCGGCCGAGAGGAACTTGCTTTCGTCGATATCGCAATGGTAGGCATTCCACGAGTTCCACCCCAAACTTGGCACTTTTCCCTAGATTTTGTCTTGGCCTTAGTACATCGTATCCGAACTGGGGGAGAATTGAGTCTCACGGTGACTCCGTCCGGCATCACGATCGCGTGGGCAGTAGAGAGGAGAAGAGCAAGGCCACTCCAGACGGAGGGCCTCCCGCCCCGGTAAATTGAGTGAGGGGTCATTTCTGGTTGAGTATATAAGCTGTTTGGTGATCCCTCCGTCCTCGATTGGCGATGGTGTATAATGCCACTTTTACCTCGAAAGCTCCTCTTGTCGCCAGTAGAGAGGTCCTCCTGTAGTTCAAGTTGTAAACGCAGTCCTAAGTAGGAACACAGACGTTGGAACATTCATACGTATTTATACTAAATTGTCAAATACCCGACTCTCCAAGCCCAGAGAATTTGCCTGCGGGAGAGCAGAGAGGGGTTTGTGTTACAACCCGAACTTCCCCAGAACCTTCAATGGCATGTAGTATTTATTCTAGATCTCTGTATGCACTATCCAGGACAAGACGGCCCGTTGACGCCAGATCAGCATAGTTGGAGCAAAGGTTCCTTGCTGGATATTGAATAGTCTGTCTCTCATCGTCTTGGAGTAAAACTCGGACAACGAAATGGATCAATAGCTGGAGGAGACCATATTATTGAAGCGCACCAACAGGAAGGCGAGCGGCACATCATACATAGTCATTCACAACGACTGGGCAAATGCAAGGCAGGGGCTGCGGTAAGTCGGTTGTATTCGTAGCGTAATATGGTGAAATTCGTGTCCAACTGGCGATGCTCCGAGGTGTCACTGTTGGAGGAGGATGCTCCACCCCCGCATCAAGGAGCCAAGCATCAACGGCAAATGTTTCTGCGGCTATGTCGGATTTGGGAGGCATCTGGCGATCTGTATGCCGGGGCCAGCAAACACCACCTTGATCCCAGATTTCCGATTCGTGGGATGCAAGATGCCAGCGGCGCATCCCCGTTGGTTGGTGCATTCCGGCATCCATGCTGTCCTAACCAAAGAACCGACGGCAAATAATGTCCGACTGAAGGGCGCATGTACCTGGTCTTCCGAGAAGTCTGCAGCATGTGATTCAACAGCTATGAGTGCTCCTCTTAGTCGAGTTTGCACCCGCCTTCAAAGCCTTCAATTTTCATTGCACCAAGTCAGTCTCACAGCGTGCGCCGTCTCAACCCGCCTGGTAGACGAGATTGAACAACTTCCACCCAAGTTCTTTCATCGAGCGTTCTTCATGGCCATGGAGACTAAGAGGCCTGAATACGGGTCACATCCATGGTGCGAAAGTCTTGAGTGGGAGAAGAGACAGGAGGGGAGAAAGAGAGACAGAGAGAGAAGAAATTGGAGCCGATGAGCAGTATTCCAGCATAAAAGGGAAGTCAAACTTGTGAGACCCTTGGACAGCAAGATGTCGTGATCCATTCTATTTCTTTTCGCTAAACAACAATGAGATTAACAGGGTATAAACAAAGCACTCCCGCCCACCAGAGACACCACTCCTTAATATCGGTGCCTCGTGCTGTAATCCTTCGGGCTGACCACCAGACCTCTGCCCTTCTTGGCTCCCCGGTAGATGGTTTCGATAATGTCAATGAGCTCCTGCTTGTCCTCCAGCACCCAGTTGAGCTTGTTGTTGTTACCGGTGCCGAAATCGCACATCATGTGCTTGTTGCGGAAGAAGAAGAGGATTGAGCAGGGGTCGTAAAGCTCGTACATGGCGTTGAAGTCGGGGACCTTTGCATCTCATTAGGACGGGCTCGTTCAAGGCTGGAGTGAGATGAACCCACCTGGTCAATGTCGCAGAGGTAGATGACGGCAAAGTTCTTGACGCGATCGGCTATTTTGTAAAGAACTTCATCTTGTAACATGCAGTCCTGCTAACTGTTAGCTTGAGGGAACATGAGAAACTTATACAGAAGGGAAAGGGCTTCGTACTCTATCGTGATCACGTCCAAACCGAATGACGACCAGACGATCCTCCTCTGAGATATAGTCAGCATCGATCTGTCAATCGTCAAAAAGCTGATGACCAAATCTTATAAGTATAGACTGTATAGACTCACCGGATAAGATGGCCTGGTCAACATGCCAGCCGGAGTTGAGATGTGGAAGAACGACGGAACCCATTGTGAGATGCAGATGTATTTGGTGACTTTGATGATGATGTTTGCCTTTGCCATAGAACGAGCATTTGTCTGTATGGAATCCGGGAGAATATCGGACTTCGGGTATGGCCGTGCCGTGTGTGGCTTGTCCCCGTGTGGCGCTTCCACAGTGCGCAGGTCATACAGTGCAGATTTCGCAAGCCGAGAGTTGCTTCTTAGTTGCCCGACTTAACCTACAACACCAAAGTATGTAGTTGAAGATGAGAGAAAGGCGAGCCACAGATACAGATTAAAAACATAATTATGAAGTATCTCTGTCTAGGAATACAGGAAGGTAATGAGTCATAATGACATCCAAGAAAAACGGCTCTATCGTGGTAATTGAGCAATGCACTCAGGCGCAACAGTGTTCAAAGTCGCAAGCGGATTCAACAAACTTAAAGGGTTGACAAAACCATCATTATCAGCAACCTGCCAGAACAGATCAACCAAACCGTCGTCGTTGAATCTCATGAACCGCATTCCACGAGCCCGATATTGAGCCCTGTTAGGCGCGACCCTCGTTCCATTCACCATAGTAAAGGTGCCGTTCCGCGTTCCCTGAAAGATGTATTCGGTAGCAGCCCAGTTGCCCTGAGCAATGACAAACTCGTCATGAAGGAGCAAGTCCGGAACCGACGTATTATATCGCGTAAAGAGATTGACGAGTGAGGCACGGCCGGTCGAGTTGCGGCCATCAGAAACAACGGTAATGTTTTCCGTGGCTAGGAAGCCGTTGGCGGAAGCGTTTCCGCTGTTGAAGTTGGCGACAAACTGCGCCGCCTTTTCCTTGATCTTAAAGGTAAAGTCGGAGGTCTTGTTTGCGATGGGGTTGAGCACAATGTCCTGTAGAGGCGGTGCGGCGACCTGGCCGGCTGCTTGCGCGGCTGCAAGTCCGCCCTCGCTGATGCTGACGATGCGCGTCAACAGAGGTTCCTTGTCGAAGATCATGGTCTCGGCAAGGGAAGTCTCGATGTGAGCATCTGAGCTGTTGGACGTGATTCTGTTGGCACTCAGGAGCATCACAATGTTGCCCTCGACGATGATAAGTCTGTCGAGGAACTGGGCTCGAAGGCCACCAGAGGGATCGAAAGCCAGGGCCTGGACAAAGGCCGCTCTTCCCAGGCCTGTCGTTCCGCCAAAGAAGAGGTCGACGTCGGGGACGACCAGCTGGCCGTTGGCTTGAATTCCAGCGGGAGTGTTTAAGCTGAAGTTTGGGTGGAAGGACGCGGATCGGTTGAGAACTTCGTTTTGGTATTCGGCGGTGAATATGAGGCCTGGGACGCCGACTGGCTCCTCGAGGGTCGAGCTGGAGCCTAGCAGGGCCAGCACATAGGCGAGAATGGAGCGCATGCTGAACTTGGTCGAGTGGAAGGTGTCGGATGTCTTGTTCTGGAGAAGTATCGAAGATAGATAGTCGTGAATTGGTTGTGTTTGGTATCTGGATGTTATTGAAAGCAACATGTACATGTAAGCTTGAGATATGTGCTAGATATTGGTTATCACATGTCGTAAAATCAGTAACGCGTTTAAGGGGGTTGACCGGTTAGTATTCCTAACGATCGTCACTTTTTTCGTTTTTGATGTGGAATCATGGCAACAGGCATGATCACTAGAGCCATTTGGTGCGCCAAGCCTCCACTGGCATGAATTCTGTGAGACGGAATCTCCGGAAACAGTCTATAGATCAGTTTATCCACCAAGAAAGTTAGAAGCACTGGCTATTCTGGGGTTGCGATCTGTTCGATCGGGGCGGTGTTGACAGGCAAGAGGAAGCTGTGGTGCCCAATGTAAGATTCAGCCAGGCCCAATATTCGGCGTGGGGTGCGTGCTAGGCAAGCTGAGACAGGAGATTGCATATAATAAGGCTGAAATGCCCTTGGGTTGAGATTGGTCATTCCTTATTCATCTTTGGCAGTTGTCTGATGCTGTGCTGGTTGTTGACCTCTGTCGAGTCAAGCCTCATCATGTATTCGCCTAGAGCAGAGTTTGAACCAAGCTTATTTCCTCTGCGAGAACTTTTCTTATTATCAAGCCTTTATAAGGCGGGAGAAACCAGAAGAGTGAGAATTCTGTTAGAAGCAATAGACTAATCGATTAAGGAGGAACGGTCACTACTATAGCTAATACAGCAGCTATAACTAATATTATATATATAAACATCCGCTTATTTATAATAGCTAAATTATAACTTAGACTTATTAATATACTATATATATTATTATATTTTCTATTTCCTTATCATAAATTCAAGGGTCTATCTGCATAGTTTACCAAGCGGATATCGCTGGCTTATGTGTAAGATGAACTCATAGTCCATAGTAGACATGTAAGTATCGAGCTACCATGCGTGTTTCACGGCTAGGATGCAGCCGTCCTGGCGCAACGTTGATCATTCGACGTTATTACAACATTGTCGAGTATATGAAATTGGCAGCAACTCTCAGTGGTCACATATAGGAATACGGACAGTGACTTCTAAACACATACAGGCTTCTGACGAGACCGTTTCATGGTCACTGCATGCAGTTCTTGACTATTATTCACCGTGAAGAGTGCCCATTGGACGTATGATATTGGCCTACATGGAATCATATTTGTTATTGTAGCTCGGCTGGGAGGCGCATGGCTAACATGATGTGTGCGCCACAACGGAGTTTGCCTTTCAGCCAGGCCCGCGTTTATGTGTTGCTTTGCATCTCGACGTGCACCACGTACCATCAACCAAGCGCAATGAGGAATTTTCATCGAATTGAAAAGTTCTAGGGTTTATGAGAAGGGCGCCCCTTCAGTCTACGTGATCAAAATCTGTTCAAGAAAAGGCTCTGCAATAACTATAGCAACAAGCTTTGCCACTTCAAAGATACTTCTAGCAACACACTCGTGTTGCTGTTGAAATGGGGATGCCCAAGTATGCATTACGAGGGCGGTTATAAAAGACGGTGGTGTCTATTGTCTTATAGCGATCAACCTCCTCAATGTTTTGATCTATGTAGAACATCAGAACCGCAAAAGTACGCATGCATTCGAACCTTCCAACGCTCTAAATACTTTTCCGTGAACATGGCTACTCTTGAGCAACGCAACAAGGCCATCGTCGCCAAGTACTTTGACGAATACTGGGTCAAAGGCAACGTCGACATTGTAGACGAGCTCTGCTCCGACGACTTTCTCATCAGCTACCCCAACCACGGGCACCGTCGCGGCAAAGAGGGCACAAAGAAGATGCTGTCTGAATTCATGGAGGTATTATTTCCACTCCCGGCAATTGGCGTCTGCACAGTCCCATGGGAGATGCTGACATGACAGCATGCAAAAAGGCCTTTCCTGACCTGACGTTCAGGTCGTACCAGACCCCGTTGATTGCAGACGGCGACTATGTGGCGGCTCAATGGGTCGGCGGCGGGATTCACACTGGTCGTGCATTTGACGACATGCCTGTGGGCAAGCTAGACAAGCCAAATACTGGCAAAAAGATTCACTTTTCTGGGATTACCATCTTCACGCTCAAGGATGGCAAGATTGTGCGTGAGATTGCGGAGGAAGGGAGTTTGACTGTGTTGCAGCAGCTGGGACTCGTTCCGCAGCCCAATCCTGGCAAGGAGATTGTGTACGATGAGCAGGGCGACCAGGTTTATCAATGAGCTGGTATATCCCGGATGTGTTGATCTTGTCAGAGGTGATCGAATTGGGAGGCATGATATACCTGGTACAGCCGTGTAATTGAAGTGTAATTCAACTCCTTCTGGCTATATGTACTCGACATGTCGGCATATCACCATTTGAACGTATCAAAGAGGACAGTTTGTATTGGTTGGTAGACTATCTATCTAATATATTCTTAGATCTGCGGTGATCTTCTAACCGTCTTAGGCATGGCGTCATTGCTCATAGGCAATTCATTTGAATGCACTTCTGGATTTGTTCAGGGGTTGCCGCTGTTTATACAGTCTCAATGCGCATTTTCGCGTCATCACCCCACACGGCCAACTTACATGTAAATAAAACCCCACGAAGTCGCGCCAACCGCGGACCTCGACTCGTGTAATTGATACCGCTCATGATGTCGAACAGCAACGATACCTCGCAGCTTCCTAGCTGTCCTGAAAAGCCGGTTCTCAAGCGCAAAGGCTTCCAATTTGATGGGGACCAGTTCAGTGCCGGCGGTATTGCTCGCGTTGACGGTCCTCGTCTTCGTGAGCTGTTCAATCCTTCAACTCTCCGCCTCAAGCGGGATCAGAAAGATGCCGCAGACGAGGCCCGTCGCCTGTTCACGAAGTCTTTCCTTGCTGCTCAGTTAAAATACTATGACATTCCGTTCCGCCCGTCACATAAACGTGATGAGCTGTTGCTCTTGCTCCAGAGTGCAGTCAATCAGGGCAAGGTACGACCTACCGCTGCCTTTCTTTGGGATCCAACAAAACATCGCTTTCTGACCCTTCCCACTCATATAGTGCAACCAAGTCCCTCAATCAGTGGCAGATATAGAGGCTTCACTGCGAGCAGACTATGCGCCGCTGCAGCAGAAGTGGGAGGCCGACTGCGCCGTCTGGAGCGCAGAGAAGAAGCGCCGAGACGACGAGGCCTTTGCGAAGTGCAAGACGCCAGTCGAAAGGGCCAACTTTGACCTCCGTCGCTTCATGGACTTGTACTTCTTGACGGATGGCAAGCCGGACAAGTCCAAAGCCCCGGAACCAATGGCTTTGAGCGGGGTGCGCGAGGCATGGCAGCTGCGCAAAATGGCTGAAGGGATTCCCGGTCTTCACACCCACATCGCGTACTCGAGCCCAGCCGCCGAGTTCTGCATAGGCTGGGACAAGGACGCAGTGGATGCGTTGGCACACGGAATAACAGAGCGTGCTCGCGAGGCTGAGAGAGCCCTGAAAAAGGCCAAATGGGATAAGCAGATGGAGCGCCACAAGAAGTACCTTGCTCGAGCAGCTGGGAGGGGCAGCGGAAGAGACGAACAAACCAAGTCTTTTGACCTAGATCGTTGCGTGGGTTCATACATAATCCAATGCCCTGCGATTGAAGATGGCTGGGATCTTAAGGATCAAACACTCACGATGGACATCTCCAAAGGCAAGGAAAACTCGCTGTGGGCGGCATACCATTTCGGCATCCTAGAGGGAACCATGTTCTTTAGCCAGTCGGAGGATACCCTCAAGGCCATGTTCGGCGACGACCTCTCAGACTCTGCGGAATCTCAGAGTGACCAAGTTGGATGTTCAGATGAGGAGGAACACGAAGAGGAGGAGGAGGGTGACAATGCGCACGAGTCTGCCAGGGGAAAGAAGCGCAAATCAGGCAAAGCTTCACCCGCGCAAGCTACAGCATCCGTGGCCGCCCGCGACTCCAACAACGCAAAGAGACGCAAGACCGGCGCCACGCCCTCTCCCTCTCGGCGCGTATACTTCGGGCTTCACGGCCGCGAAACCGGCGAAGGCGAGGTCCTTCCTGATCCCGACTTGGGCCACATCGACTTCTTGAGCGATGACTGCGCGACGTTTGCGGGCCTGGTGGATGAACTCACGTATGTGGGCAGGAACGTCGAGTTTCGGGGCTACAAGGTGTCGGACACGCCGCGGGTGAAGCCGGAGCCCTGGGACACTTTTTGCTATGGGCGGTATGGGCTCGATAGCGGACGTTGGCGTTGATGTACGGTTTTGGACAATACAAGCCGCTTGGTTTTTCTCTTGGAAATGTATACTGCATCTCCCTTGTGTAGTTTCTGTAGAATCTATCGCTGAGTCTGCTGAAGCCCTCGGCCTCCCTGCACCGTATAGATTCACCCTAGCTGTTCTCCTTCGTTTAGAGGAGGGGGCGTAACACCCTGTTCACATAGACGAATACATTTGCGTCACGATTCCGTCGAATCGAATTCCAGCTGTCAGTTATCCAAAAGTGGCACCAAGGCATGAAAAACACGCTTCGGGATATCATGAATCTGCTATTCCCCGGCTTCAGCCCCTCCTCTTCCACCCCTCTGCCGGGAAATCGTATGCTTAAATCTAGTCCCAAGCTAAATATAGTTTACCCGGTAGATGACAAGGCTACAGGCTGATCACTTGAACGTCATACAGGTTGAATTCACGCGCGCGGTTGTGAGGCCGAGGACCCGAAGGTATCTCCTGCACCCCAGATGATTGGGGTATCTGCAATGCAGGCCTGCTACTCTGTTCTGTTTCCATCCCTAACAGGTGGAATATCATGCCTCGCTCAGTGTCCGGGGTAACTATTGCCCCGAGGTCTGGTCTCAGGTAGGCTTTGCATACGCTCTTAATCAAGGATGCTTGTAAGGCTGGAGGATCTCCTGGCCTATACCGCCAGCTCTTCGGTTTTCTCCTTAATGATCCGAAGACTAGATTTGTTCAGGAGGAGCCGCTAGGAGATTGATAGCATCAGAAGCTGCTATAACTGCTATATCTCTCCAACTCATCTGCAGAAAAGGGAAGCACACAAGTGAGTCAATCATGTATGAGGGAAGATACTCTCCAATAAAGGGGGAGAGCTAGTCTGTGATGAGTTACTTGTTGAAAGCAAGTTGCTGTAGAATCTTGAACACATGCCTCTACGTAACTCCGTAATCACTTTGTTAATGGGGGAAAACTATCGCCAGTCTAGCAGAGTGGTGGTCAATGCGGATCATGCATCCCGGCATCTTCTCCCACATGGTTCCGTCCGGATTTGACGCTGTCCAAAGATGTGTCATTGCTTACCAAGCCCTAGCCAGTGGACAAGTTCCAGCAGTCTCATGATCCCTTGAACGTGTTTGACCGTTAGTTCCCTGTAGAAGTTGAGTTGTCTTTGCGTCAATCGTTCAGATGTTGTCAGCAGCATGCATGTGATTACCTTTCTCTATGGCAGGATAGGCATCTGCAGGTTTTATATGAATTGCCGTCGGCAGCACTTCGTATTATGCATGAAATCTGTGATGCAACGTTGCATTATGGAATCAATCAGACAATATTGAATAGTAACGGCATATCGGATGTCGCCCCCGACGAACCTGATATAGCAGGTTTCCACATCGTGAATTGTTGTTTCTTCAAATAAGAACTAATCGCCCGATATCTGTCATGCTATAGGTAGTGTCAGAGGCTTTACACAGACGCCGAAACCCTTCGAACAAGAGAAACGCCACTTTGCCACATCAATCCCAAATCACAGACGACAATGCGCTTCACAGTGGCCCTCGCAATGATGGTTGGCCTCGCCGCCGCCATGCCCTATTCAAGCGACAGTGCCCGACCCAACCCCAAGGCTGCTGTCTCCAGACGGGAACCTGCGAGACCTGTTACTTTGGAGATGAGCCCTACCCGTGCAACTGCGAATGTCTGGAAGTCGGCGGCTGCCCTTGCACTGAGATTATCAACACCCCTGAGGGCAAGCAATGCGTTGGTTGGTCTGCTGCCCCTGGTGGAGTAGTAAGTTTATGCCCTCTACTATGCTCCAGGGCTCTGTTCTTCTTGATATTTGGATTTGCGACTGACTTGATTCCAGTGCTAAGTCAGTATAAGTCCCGATGAAGGTGTGCTGGAGGAGAGTCTGCTGCCAAGGAACTGCATACACTTGGCCAGAGAGCTATTGGTGGGATGGGTCAAGTGTCAACTACATGTATTAGTTTGAAATTGAACATCGTCGTTCCATACGCAGAGGCTTCTTTGACTGACTTACTAGATTCGAAGGATCGCGTGCAATCTCAGATCAGGAACATACAACACAACCTTGTTCCTTGGCACGTGATAGGCTGCCCTTTCGACCTCGCTTCTGCCTAATCGCTTGATGATCAACTTCCCTCCTTCATCACCACCAGCCTCTTGAGAAGATACTGATCATGCATTGGCTTCGTAAATATTTCCAGGACGAAGACGAGGTGCTCCACGCATGCATCCGTGATAACCACCTCGGAAAGCTCCAGCAACTACTGGCCGCTTCACCCGCCCCGGACATCAACTACAACCTCCACGGATTCGGCCCGCCAGTCCATTTCGCCTCATGGTGTGGCAACATTGAAGCCATCGAATTACTTCTGGCAGCAGGCGCAGACCCTCTCCTCGTCAGCCTCGGCGAGGAGAATCTCACAGCCATTGGATTCGCCGCACAGCAGGGCCATCGGAATATCGTCAAGCGCCTCTGGCCGTTTTGCCCACCAGAGGCCCATCTCAACCCGGGGAGGCGTCATCCGACATGCTTTCTTGTTGCTGCGCTTCACGGACATGCCGCCGTTGTCGAAGATTTGCTGGACTGGTGGGATGGTTGGCCGCATGATCAAAAGTACCGCGCTCTGCTTGGCGCTGCTCATCGCTGGCGCTTTGGAGTAGTCACTTTGCTGCTCGACAGGACATCTTTTGAGCCATCTATACTCCAAGAGGCGCTGCAAGTGGCTACGGATTCGAGGCGACTTACCTCTGACGGCGATGACGGCAAATGCGACGGTATCGACTTCCTCAACCAGCAGCGTGTGGTTGAGCTGCTAATTGATGCCGGAGCAGACCCGAATGCTTGTCCCAATAACACGCCGCTCATATACACTGTTTCCTACGACGCAAACCTCACGGGGGTGCTCAAGAGTCTGCTCGAAAAAGGGGCAGACCCCAACAAGACCAACGGGTCTGGTAAGTCTGCTCTTCACGTCGTCGCCGAAGCAGTCATTATAGGTCGTCCAATTCACATCATTGGACGACCTGAGCCTACAATGATGAATGAGACTGCGATCCGCCTCTTACTGCAGCATGGAGCCTCCGTAACTCAGCCAGACAATGCAGGTGAGTGTCCCTTACACTGGGCTGCGTATGGACTAGACTTGCGACTCTTCCGCCTGTATCTTTCGTCTTGCCCAGAGATTGGTCGAGATGCTATGCTGCGATTAACGAACAATCACGGAGAAACGTTGCTGCACTTTGCCGCCGCCGGATGCCGGATGGAAGTGATGGAGTTCTTGATCTCTCAAGGTTTGGATGTCAACGCGAGGAATGCTAACGGCTGGACCCCCTTGATGTGCGCCTTGGTGCCAATCAAGAATCGATTTGGGCAAGTGAAGTCCACTGGTGAAGCGATACAAGCGGCTCGATATCTTCTGTCACACGGCGCCGATGCTTGCATTGCAACGGATGAGGAATGGACACCACTGCATGCCCTCTCGCTTCATGGCGATGACGATGCAACTGGTAAGATGGCGGACTTGGCTAAAGATTTGCTGTCTCACGGCGTCAGCTCGGAATCGCCTGCTCGGATGTTGATCCCAGACAGCAGGACTGTGGTGCCTTCACTCGGCCTCCCCTGGGGTCACCGTCTGCGAGATGCCATGGCAGATCCGTCAGCTCAAAGACTGGAGGTGCTGCCAGCTATGTCACCTCTGTACTGGGCGGCTACTCGAGGTGCGGTCGGGGTCGTTCGAGCGTTATTGGCCCATGGCGTTGACCTGTCGTCAATGGATGAGGACGGCATCTCACCAACCAGAATGGCGGCCGAGTCCAGGTTTCTCGAGAGGCAGCCTGGGCTTGCTGATATCATCGTGGAACTCTTGCTGGCAGCTGGCGCAGGATTCTGAATTCGTCTGTATATCTATTGAATGTCCGCATTGAACGATGACACGAGAAGGTAGGGAAATTGTCGATGTACAGTGTGGTAAGAGGAGCAACTGGGTGTAGCATCGTCCGGCCAATCACTTCAATACAATCTCAATAATCGGGTAGCTTTCTTGTAGAAGACCATATGAGAAGACTTTTTAATGATACCATTGTTGACGAGCCTCTCATGTAAGAGCAGTGACCGCTCAGTTGCTGTTAGAGACGTCAAGCATGTACAACAACTTGAGTCATGACCACTCGCCCCGGAGAAGATGTGCGAGACCAACGGCTTGAACCAATCGATTGATCCACCCAGTCAGACGGTTATGTCATGGCCAGCAGAGGATATTCACTGCTGTTCTTTAGCTGCTGCGTCGGTTGAAATCGGGCCCTAGCGGACAAGTTGATTAGCATCACAATCCATGGCATGGACTTATTCCTTGTAGAAGAAGATGACAACAACTCAAGAACAGACGAGGATATTTCTCTTCATCACCTCATCTTCATACCACTCCATCATCCAACCACAAGGACAAACGGAAAGATTGCGCTCAAGTCCGTGGACAAAGGGAACAGAAAGTCAATTCCCATGGTGGGGAACCCCATACCAGCACTACCCAAAAAGCGCCAACCCACGTGCACATCCACGTGACGCTCACAATCCGCTCTCCGGAGCGTTCGAAGCTGAGTGGCATCGCCGCCGCATCTGACTTTGTCCCGGCTCTTCTCCAACAAAACCGGCTCTCCTCCAACCAACCCCATCCCGCTCAACCCCCCTCCCCAGGGCCCCAAACTCCAATTGCGGCCTCCCCTCGAACCAAGTCATCCATATTACCAAACGACGATTTTACGAGAGAAGCAAAAAAAAGTACGAGCAATCACCAATGGCCCTCCTCCGCCAGTCCGTCGCTCCCCTGCGAGCCATGCGCAGCAGCGCCGTCCGCCAGCCTGCCGCCGCCGCGGCGCGGAGCCTCTCGATGACGACCCGACGACACGGCGGCCACGGCAACGAGTCGCAGTTTGAGCCCCCGACCGGCTGGCTCTGGGGCATCAAGCCCGGCGAGAAGCCCGAGCCCGAGGGCTGGGAGTGGCCGATGTATCTCTTTGGGGCGAGTCTCTTGGTGACGGGCGTTGCGTTGGCGTTCAAGCCCGATACTTCGTGAGTTTTTCACTTCTTGGACCTTGTTTGAAGATTGGCGATGGCGATTTGCGTTGTTGTTTTTTTTTTTTCTTCGGAGGGGGGGTTGTCTGCGATATATGGGCTGGGAGCGGGGGTTGTGGTGGTTGGGTGGTTTGGAGCTGCGCTATTTTGGATTCTGTGTGCGGAACCTTTGGACTGACGTGGATGCCAACTGTAGTGTTTCGACCTGGGCTCTCGAGGAGGCGCGAAGGAGGTTAGAGGCCGAGGGTGTCCTGCCGGATCCCTCAAGTCAGGAGAAGAAGAACTAAGCGTCCGGAACGTGGGGTCGGTCACGCTCGCATAGAGGAGGAGACAAAGGGGGGAACCAGGAGGGGAAGGGTCATCTCAGACACCAACTGGGGCAAAGAGAGAGAGAGAGTGTCAGGGGAGCATTGTTGGGAGTTGCCAACATGTACATGTTTACGGCATTTATTCATTTTCCTTGATTTGGCTGTTTCTTTTCGGAGTGTTTCTATCATTATCAAGACATATCGGTGGTCCCTCAACGGCATTGAAGTAATAGAATTGGGTTGTCGGACGACTTATCATTTTCTTCTTGCTTGCACTGCCAGATGCTCAATATGTGACGGGCAAACTCTACTATACGCTAATCAAGAAAATATTCACCTCTTGTTTGTACACCTTTCCCACCCCCTCCTCTGCATCAGCCTTTTATACCTTGACGCTCCACTCGTGCTCAACGTCGCCGTACTGAATGGCCTCCATCCACTCCTTGACCTTGGCCGCAATCTCGCCCGACTCCTCCGTCTCCTTCAGCCCGCAGTCGACAAGCTCGCCCTTCCACGAAATCTTCCTGATGGGGCTCACAATGGCCGCGGTGCCCGCACCGAAAGCCTCCAGCAGGCGGCCCTCCTTGGACGCCTCCGCCAGCTCGCGCATGGTGAACTTGCGCTCGCTAATCTTCCAGCCCTCGGGCGCCAGCCGCTCGCGCGCGAGGTGCAGCACCGAGTCGCGCGTCACGCCCTCGAGGATGGTGCCGTCGAGGGGCGCGGTGACGAGCTCCTTCTGGCCGGTGGCCTTGTCCTTGAGGACGGCGAACATGTTCATGGTGCCGACCTCGGTGACGTACTCCTCCTCGCCAAAGAGCCACAGGTTCTGCTGGAAGCCGCGGCTGGCGGCCTCCTGCTGGGGCACGATGCAGGGCGCGTAGTTGGCGCCGAGCTTCTTGTCGCCGACGCCGCCGGGCCAGGCGCGGACGGCGTAGTTGGTCGCCTCGAGGGAGACGGCCTTGAAGCCGGTCGGGTAGTAGGGGCCGACGGGGGAGGCGATGACGAAGAGCAGGGCCGAGCCGGGGGCGCCGACGCCGAGCGTGCTCTGCGTGCCGATGAGCGTAGGGCGCAGGTACAGCGAGTAGCCGCGGTGGGCGGGGATGAAGCGCGCGTCCAGCTTGGTCAGCTTGGCGATGAGCTCGATCAGGGCCGTCGGCTCAAACGTGGGCAGGGCGATGCGGGCGGCCGACTTGTTGAGGCGGGCCATGTTCTTGTCCGGGCGGAAGAGGCGAATGTCGCCGTTCTTGTCCCGGTAGGCCTTCATGCCCTCGAAGCACTCAAAGGCGTAGTGGAAGACGCAGGTGGCCGGGTCCAGGGACAGGTTCTGGTAGGGGGTGATGCGAGGCTCCAGCCAGCCGTCCTCTTTTGTCCACTCAATGGCCAGCATGTGGTCTGCAGCGGTGGTGTCAGCATCTATGTTAATGACTGTGCGAGACAAGAGGATCTCATACCGGTAAACTCCTTGCCAAAGACGAGGTTCTCGGGCTTGCTCAGAGGCTTGGGCTTCTTGGTCTTCTCAATGGTGAGTCTTGAGGCGTCCAGAGGCCGCTGTTTTGAGTGAGAGGCGGCCTCGGCCTTGATGCTGTAGAGCCGGGCAGGGCGATGCGCGGGGAGGAAGCGCGAGGCCCTGGATGCGCTCAAGAGCGCCGTCCTGGGGAAAGCTGATCGCATCGTGAGGGTGGTCAAGAGCTGATAGGTATCTTGTCCAATTGCGTCTCAAGGATTGGGGTCTCAAGATGCTCAGTCAGTCAAAGAGCAATCCCGGCTTAAGGATCGAGGCTCAACTCGGAATCCAAGAAAACTCCTGGCCAGATATTATATACGAGTGAGTGATGGCGGAAGATGGCGAGGCCGGAGACGAAGTGCAAAAGCAGCCCGTGGCACCTTTTTGCGGGCTGGCATCAAAATGCCCGGAGCGGTACCGGAACTGGGCCTGCGGGCTTAGTCGTGCCTGACTGGTACCAGCAGCCCAGGCACACGCGCGCCCGGTTCGGCGGTACCTGCAAACTGACCTTATCCTCTTTAGCGCCGGCCATTGCTTTTGCCTCTCAGTACCTTATTGCTCCTTAGATCAGGGCCTGTAATATCTGGTACTCCTCTCACTCGTGGGAGTCGGAGAAGCCCGAGGGTACCCGCACAAGCCGAGTTGGGCCGCCACTGGTCTTAGTCGATTGCTGCAGACTCATTGTTTGTTGTAAGCGGACGCGTGGGAGAGGCACCGATATAGGACTTGGTGATGGCCTTGTGCAAGGGTGCAAGCCTTGAACCACGTTTATCAGCTTCATTGATTCAACCAGGCATTGATATTGCAGCGTCTGTAATTGCACAACCAAAAGATGCATCGTTCAAACTGTCTTAGTCAGAATGCCCAGAAGACACAACATGTGTGGCTCAACACTGTGGCGCAGCTATCCAGCTCTCCATAGCATTGTAACATGATGCTATCAGTGGCTACGCAGCCAAAGCGACGGTGGCCAATCGCCAAACAGCTACGAATAGCATCAACTCGGCTCCCATACAAACAACCTGCAGCCTCCGTGTCATTTGTTGCTCAGCCTCGCCCTCAACCGCGCAATCCTCCACATACGGCCCTTACGCAAACATCTTTTTCAGCTGCAGAGCGTTGTTTCACCGTCCAAATTGCGCTGGCGCATTGATACCACTGCCCTCTCTCTCTGCTTGGGCGCATCCCACATCGTCTCTCTGTGTCCGTCGTTGAGCTCGAAATGACCCCCTAATCGCACCACTCTGCCGAACCCGCTGTCCTTCATCGCGAAGCACCATGTTCTCCTCTGCGCTCAAGACCTTCGGCGGCACCAACATCTCCTCCAACTACACCATCTCGCCGAACCCAACCTCGACGGCCGGCCCATGGAAGATTTACGATGCCAAGAAGAAGTCCACCGGCAAGGCGTACAGCGTCTTCGTCTTTGACAAGAAGACGCTGGACGCACACGCCAGCTCCGTCGGGAAGAGCAATGCTTCCTCCTACAAGCGCAGCGTGGAAGAGGTGGTCGAGCGCTTGAAAAAGGAAGCGTCCAGCCTGGCCAAGCTGCGGCACCCCAGCGTCCTCGAGCTCGTCGAGCCGGTGGAGGAGACGAGAGGCGGAGGCCTGCAGTTCGTGACAGAGGCCGTCACTGCGTCGCTGTCGAGCTTGTTGCAGGAGAAGGACGAACAGGAACGCGCTGGCGGCCCCGGCGGCCGAGGGAGCAGATACGTGACGGAAGAGGCCGACGGCTCTCGCAGGAGGAGGGAGATTGAGATTGACGAGCTGGAAATTCAAAAGGGCCTGTTGCAGATCAGCAAGGCACTCGAGTTTCTACACGACAACGCGGGGCTCGTGCACGGCAATTTGACCCCGGATGCCGTCCTCATCAACGCCAAGGCACGTCTCAAAACTGTGATTCCGGTCTGTATGGCAATGAGCGGCAACGACTAACCCGTGTGAACAGTCTGACTGGAAGATTAGCGGACTGTCCTTCTGTAGCCCGGCAGACGGCTCGACCAAGCCCACCTCGATCCAGGGCGTCAGCCTGCATGAGGTCCTCAACCTGGATCCCCGGCTGCCCAAGTTCGTCCAGCTGAATCTGGACTACACCTCTCCGGATTTCGTCATGGACAACAACCTCACCCCTTCTGCCGACATGTTCTCCCTGGGCCTGCTGTGCGTTGCCCTGTACAACTCGCCACATCAGTCGCCGATAGAGTGCCACGGGAGCCTCTCCTCCTACAAGAGAACCTTTTCCTCGTCCTCCACCGTGCCGACGACGTCCAACAACTACCTCTCGTCCAGGCCATTGCCCAGAGACTTGTCCAATCATGTGCTCCCCAAGCTCATTACTCGGAGGCCCGCGCAGAGAATGACGGCCAAAGAGTTCCAACAAAGCGAGTACTTTGACAACGTTCTCGTATCCACCATTCGGTTTCTGGATACATTCCCTGCAAAGACGCCCACTGAAAAGTCACAATTCCTGCGCGGCCTCAACAAAGTGCTGCCGTCCTTTCCCAAGTCTGTGCTGGAGAAGAAGCTGTTGCCAGCGCTGCTGGATGAGATGAAGGACAAGGATCTCCTCTCCTTGATCTTGCAAAACGTCTTCAAGATTCTCACCCTGCTTCCGGCGGCGCGGAGGGCCTTTAGCGAAAGGGTACGGCCGGTCCTCAAGACTGTGTTTGTCGACAACGCAAAGCAGAACCAGGAGAAGGATCCTGCCCGCGACGCCGGTCTGATGGTCTTCCTGGAGAACATTGCGGTGATAGCAGACAACAGTAATGGCAAGGAGTTTAAAGATGGTGAGTCGCCCTGATTTGGCGGACTGTATGTATATCCCAAGACTAACACGTGCGTGCCAGACGTACTGCCGGTTATCATAGCAGCCATCGAGTGTCCCACCCCGTCGATCGTCGACGTAGCCCTCAGGAGCTTCTCCGTTGTGCTGCCCGTGCTGGATTTCAGCACCATCAAGAACGAGTTATTTCCCGTCGTCGCCGCCGTCTTCAGTCGGACCAACAGTCTCGCCATCAAGGTCCGCGGCCTCCAGGCTTTCGTCGTTCTCTGCGGCGGCTCCAACGATTCCAGTGTCGACGACGGCGGCCTCAGCGGTCTGCAAGGAAGCAGAAAGGCCTCGTCGTCCAGCGCTCTCGACAAATACACGATGCAGGAGAAGATTGTGCCTTTAGTCAAGGGCATCAAGACAAAGGAGCCCGCCGTCATGATGGCCGCGCGCGACCTCATGTATGTCGTCGGGCAGACAGCCGACGCCGAGTTCGTGGCCATGGACATTTTGCCCATCCTGTGGACCATGAGCCTGGGCCCGCTCCTCAACCTCCAGCAATTCCAGTCCTTCATGGACCTCATCAAGACGCTGTCGCGCAAAGTCGAAGACGAACAGACGAGGAAGCTGCAGGAGCTCTCCGGCTCGGCCAACGGCTCGACGGCCGCCGCCAACGAAGACTTCATGGCGTTTGGCGGCGTGACGGGCACCGCCTTTGACGCAACCAACGGCGGCAACGAGGACGATTTCGAAGCGCTGGTCAAGGGGAGGACCGGCGGCGGCTCGTCCAGCGCCACGAGAACGCCCACCTGGGACGACTCGCCGCGCGTGGCCTCTGCCGGCGCCAGTCGATCGTCGACGGCCACGCCCCAGACGCCGTCCTTTTCCTGGTCGACGCAGCCCACGACGAGCCCGCCCGTGAAGCAGCAGCAGCAGCCCCTCGCCCTGCAGAGCCAGCAGTCGTCGTTCCGCACCGTCACCCCGGACCTCAACCGCTTCGAGGTCATGACGCCCACCTCGACGCAGTTCAGCCAGCCGCTGCAGCCGACGCCGTCGCAGCCCGCTTCCGCCGCGGCGGCACCCAGCTTCAGCTGGTCTTCTTCTTCCAACGCCGCGAGCGCAACAGCCAAGAGCTTCTCCCCTCCACCCCTGACATCATCAAATTACTCCTCCACAATCTCAAACTCCAGCTCTGCGTTTGCTGCTCCCAGCATGACGGGTTCCATGTCCAACTTGACGCTCAACTCGCTCAACAGCGCCCAGCGCCCCAATCTAACCGACTCCCGCGGCTCGTCCTTTTCTCTCGCACCGCCCCCAGGCAGCACTTCCACCACGATCTCATCTCCCCCGTCCTCGGGACTCTCAGGCTTCAGCCTTGCTCCCCCGCCGTCATCATCAACAACAACAACAGCAACATCCCAGAACGCATGGAGCTCGAGCAGTCCCATCGGACAATCACTTTCTCAACAACAACAGAAACCGCTTAGCTTTGGCGGGATGGGCGGCATGGGGACAGGCAGTCTGTCGTTTTCGGGGAGTATACCTCTGCAGCCGCAGTTGCAGCCGCAGTTGCAGCCGCAGCAGCAGCAGCAAAAGTCTGGTTTGGACAAGTATGAGAGTCTGATATAGCGTTTTATCCCATCACTTCTTCTTCTTGGGATGTTGTTCACAATAGAACAGCACAGGTTTTTGAATTCAGGGTATGAATAGCGTATAAGTATATAATTACGGCCATGGTAAAAGCTGTATGATGGTGTAATCAAGGCGTTCCCTTTCTATAGCGTCACATTTTCCTTGCAGATATTCATTTACCTTACAATGCCTTTGTGTGACGAAATCAGCAGGAAGCTTCACTTGTCGCTTGTTTGAGTAAAGATATCGCGGTAAGAAGATAACCTACAAACTGCCGTTTTCGTCTTGCAGATATCGTAACCTTGTTTCCAAATTGACCAGGCTAAAGAACATCACAAATACGACAGGAAAGCGAACGAAGGGTGCACATCATGTATGTCTCCACCACTCTCAACTCTCTATGTAGGGAGCTCTAGATAGGTTGCTGGTTCTTCTCATCACGCATTCCTGTATTACAAAGGGCAAACAAAAACACACCATCTAAGCCCTTCCTTCTGTCGTGCCAACGTCCCTGTATGTGTATATCCCTCCCTCGTCGAACGATGACGAAAGAAACAGCAGAAAAGAGAAAAACAAAAAGTGTAGAATGCCAAAAAGCTCGCTTGACAAGCTCACAGATTAAACAGTCGTAGAAACTCAAGAATTCGAAAAGGAAAAAGAAAATTAAGTCAAAACTGAAAAACAGAAGTAAAGTGCAGAGGGTTTTGCGAAACCGAAATAAGACAGCAAACCGGAACGCCTAGAATCTGCCAGTCTTTGCAGCAAACTGGAGTCGAATACGTCGACTGTATAGGAAATTGAAGAAACAAGTTATGATGATGGAATGAGAGAGCAGGTGCCCAGACGTCCGTCAGGTAGCCTTGCCCCCCTTGGACTGCTTCCCATCTTTGCCGTTCTGCGCAGGCTTAGCAGCATCCTTGGCTTTGCCATTCGGAGAGCCCCTGCGAGTGGGAGGACTCCTGCGAGTTGACGAGCTCTTGGTGGCTTTGGCCTCTTTGCCGCCGTCCTGAGCGACCTCAACCTCCTTGGCGCCATCGCCGTTCTCGAGCACATAGGGCTTGTTCGTCGTGAAGACATGACGATTCGGATACCCCGGCTCCGTCTTGACCGTAATCTCCTGATCAGCCGGCACCATCTCGTGCACAAGCGGCCACTCGAGCCGTCGGCACAGCTCGGCAACGACGACGTCGCAATCGCCCAGCAGGTCAATGTCAAAGTTGATGTGCGTGACGGACTGCCGCGAGATGTAAATCTGCGGAATGTGCGGCGGCAGGAAGCTGGCAATCTCGGAGACGGGCGTCACTTTCAGCGAGGTGCCAATGACAATCACCAGGTCGACCTTGTCGCGGTCGTTCTCCGTCAGGCGCCGCGAGAACTCGTCGGGCAGCTCCTCGCCGAAAAAGGTAATGTCGGGCTTCATGACGCCGGCGCTCGGCACGTCGTACTCGGAGTTGTCGTCGGAAGAGTCCTGCTCGGCCCAGCGCTTCCGCTTCTTCTCGGCGCCGGCGGATCGCTTTCGCTTCGGCGCGCCGGCGGCCTTGAGAGACGAGAGGCATCGGGTGCACCGGGGGATCTTGCCAGCCCGGATGTCGGGGAAGATCTTGTCGCCCTCGATCTGGTAGTGGCACTGGACGCAGCTGGCGGTGCCGAACGAGCCGTGGCACTGGATGAGCTTCTCCTTGGGCAGGCCCGCCTTGATCTCGAGGTTGTCAATGTTCTGCGAGTAGTTGGTGAGCAGCTTGCCGCGCTCGTGCAGCATGGCGATGAACTTGTGAGTGGGCGTGAAGCGGTCGGTGGACGGGATGATGTCCTTGGCGACGGAGTAGAAGATGGTGGGATCCTGCTTAAAGACCTCAATGTCAAACACCTCCTGGGGGTCGTTGAGCCCCAAGTGCGCCAGCTTCGAGTACAGGCCGGTGCCCTGGGATCGGAAGTCGGGGATGCCCAGGGACGTGGAGATGCCGGCGCCGGTGATGACGATGATGTTCTGGCTCTTGTCGATGAGCCGCACGGCATCCTCGACGGTGTTGTAGCGCATCAGCTTGGCCCTCTTGCGCAGCTCCCGCGTGATGGCCAGCGACAGGAGGCTGAAGTAGGCCTCGTCCGGCTGGCCCTCGAGGAAGGCGGGTGGCCGGATGCCAAAGGCGCTGAGCAGCTTCTTTGCACTGTAGCGCCCGGCATCGATGGTGCGCTGGCAGAAGACGGCAGGGCCGTGTTCACGCAGCTCGCGGCGCAGCCGACAAGCCTCCTCTGGTGTGCAAGTGTCTGGTCCTGCGGATTGGGCGAGAGTCAGCGCTGCGCTCATTGCATCATCACTCAGACAAATTCCTTGGTGTGGTGTTCTCTTCAAGACATCTCCGCGCTGAGGCAATTCATGGCTAAGGGGGAGCCACAGGGAGCACAAGAGCCGGTTCGAAGCCGGCGTTGGTTGCCACCAACAGCTAGTTGCGTCCGTCCTTGGCTTCTGGCTGGTCTATCCTCGGCTTTGGAGGGGGTTGTCATGGGTGCAGATGAAGCCACCACCACAGAAAGTGGTGAGATGAGAGAGTCCGCCCACGCAGTATTTTGTCGTCCAGCAACCCGCAAGTGAAAACGATGCATGATGAGACAACGTGAAGCCATTAAACGCCCAGAGAGGAAATGAGGAGGATTCAACAGACGACGAAAAGCAGACGGAACCACACTCAACCGACAAACGAACAACACAGAGGGTGGCAACTTACTACCAGAATACACTCCACTCTCGTCCGTCAGTTCCTCAATGGCATCTTCCAGCAGCGAGTCCGTCTCCCACGAGTCGCGCACGTCGGCAACCCTCTCCTCGAGCTCCGCCAGCGACACGTTGACCGTCGCCTCCTTGATCTCCTCAATGGTTGGGTTCTCGGGCAGCCGGTCAAAGGCATCTGCCGCCGCCTGGCTGCGCTTCGACAGGGCCACGCCCTTTTTGCCTGCAGGTGCTCGCTTCATTTGGGATGTGCCGGTGATTCAGGGTCTGATTTCTGCCCTGGTTTACTTGTGTTGACGCGAGTCGTCGGTGGGCGGTTTGTCTGCTGAAGCCTTGAGAATAAAGTCCCAGCCAGCGCACGGCACACGTAATATGGCGGGATAGCAGGATAAGACGAAGAGGAAGCAGATACCTTCTCCGAGACAAGGGCAAAGAGAAAAAAAGACGAGCAGAATGGTCTAAGTAAAGGAGGCGTTATGCGGAAGAAAGAAAAAAAAAGAAGAAGAGAGGAAAGATGGGAAAATGGAGAGTCTGCGCAAGGAGAGAAGGAGAGAAGAAAAAAAGGTGGGTGAAAGCAGACAAAGAACTGGGAAAGACGGCGGAGGCGTGAATCAAAGGGAGTTGTGGAACCGAAGCCGGAACGTTGCCGCGACAAGCTGCCAGGAAAGCGCACCGAGTTGCCACAGCGCTGATGGAACCGGCGAGGATGAAGAGTTGTATCTATATGGCGTCCTTTCAATGTGGTTCTCTTTTTTGTTGTTGTTTTGCCTGTGTCGAGATGGTGAGGTGAGATGGATGAGAGAGCAAAACAGGTGTTGATTTGGCTTTGCTGACAACCGATGAGATTACGCACTGGCGCCCAACTGAACCGGAAGCTCACGGCGTGAAATGACGAGTCAAGACGCGAACGAGGCGTCAAGACAAGAATGCAGAACGGCCAACAGGAAAAGAAGGCTGAAGAATGCCCTCAACAATAGACAAGGGCCCGAAACAGGGCTGAGTGCAACAGGGCGCGAGATGGTCTAGTTAAAAAGGTCTTGGAGAAGGAAAAAAAAAAAAAAAAAAAGAACGGAAGTGGTGAGAAAAAGAGGTCAAGATGAAAGTCAAACCAAGATTGAGAGTTTGTTAAGACAGTACGAAATAAGTAGATACGACGTGCTAGAAATAGACAAAAAAAAAGGGTGCAGAAAAGAGCCAAGGGGGGTCGGAGGGAGGAGGTACATCCTAATATAAGGTACCTCTTATTTGCCTGGCATTGAGCAGAGTCAGGTATCCGGCCAGCACAAACAGTTTTAACCATCATAACCAATCAATCAAGCCAAAGTCGATCCCTCAAATAAGAGTGTCTGTATACTTGGCATCCTCCCTCGTTGCCTTGTACAACTGACAGAATGCGTGATTCACAGCTTCAACCCGGACTCATGCTTGTATCATCTCCTCGCAAGTCACAGCCGTCCACGTATCTCGCCGTCATTTTAGCCCGTCAAGCAAGACTCTCCTCGTTGCCTACTACCTTAGTGCGATACATGGCAAGACATACAGATCAAGACGCACCGACATACCTCGACAAAAAATGCCCGTTCTCTCTTTCTGTCTCCATGTCTTCTTTCTATCCCTTATTTCTCATACCCAATATAGGCCCTCAACCAGTCACTAGACTCGCGCTTCGTGCTACATCAACTCACACCACTCCTCTGAGAGCCGTCACCTCCTGATGCAGCCTTTACCTCCTCCTCTCTTCAACCTCACAACAGAATGCTCACGCAGACACAAACAACGGCAAGACACATGAGTCGCCAACCTAAAGAGCCAGGCAAAGCAAACAGATTACAAATCACCATGCAGAGGCCCAAGTCTTCCAATCCGTATCAACCGGATCAAAAGGCAATGACGCTCGCCTAGAACAAAGTTCTCCCCCAGCAGAATCACTCCCTATCCTCTCCTGTCACAGAACTAAAAACCCAAGGTTGACCCATGCCCAAAAATAAAAGTGGCCTCTCTTTATTACCGCATCGAGCGATAACCTGTCACTGCCTACCACGATCATGACTTACCCAGCAATATCTCGCCTGACTTGCTTCCCTACAATCTCGTAGAACGTCTGGTATTGTCGGTTGGTGTTTTACCTTCTCACCCCATAGACTGCAAGCATGACGAGAGAGAGAACAAGACCGCAACACTTTCAATGATTCTCTCACGTGTACATCCGCGGAGCATCTCCTGACTAAATTGAACTCGCATCTGCTGCCTCGTTTACATCAAAGCCTCGAGCATCAAACGATCAAACACCACTCACCCCATTCCCTCTCAAACAAACACCCCAATACCCCCAATACCTCCAATGAACAGAACTCAAACACACATCTCTCCCTCCTCCCTCCTCCCCATCAACCAATCCTCCCACAACACCACACGCACACACACAAACACCCCCCCAATACAACACCCATCCACCATGCCATCCCCATCCTTCAGGCACCCATCCATCATCCCCAACCCCTCTCTCTCCCTTGCGCCCTTAGCTGCAGCTCTTTCTCCCCCGGCCCGTCAGACAAGAATGACATGCTCTTACACACACACACCAGTAACCAAACAACTTTCAGACATTCTTTGTAAGTCCAGCGAGGAAGCGTGGGTCAGTCAATTCTTAACACACAAGTTGTAGAGCTAGACCACCTATTCGCCCACATTCATCAACAGCAACACATAAATCACACACACAAGTCTCACTCCAACAAGACACAAGCAAAGACATCAAGCAATGAAACTTCCATACATGCAAACGTGACAGTAACTAGTAATGATGCTTCATAAGAGTACTAAAAGAGGTATATCAAAAGGACAAAGGAAGAGAACAAGCCATTACTTTCAGTTTTTATTCTTCATCGCATTACCAACGTGTCAAAGTGTGTGTGTGCCGTCTATCAATAATTGTAAAAAGCGCAGCCGAGACCGTCTAACGCAACGAGCCTATGCATAGTTTACCCAGAGAAGAAAAGGAAAACAGAATGGGGGAGCGGAAAGAAGAAAAGGGGCGCAAGAGAGAGGGCAAGAGAAGGAAGAGTATGGAGGGGGGGAACTAAAAAATATAAACAAATCATCATACCCATGGGGAATCGTATTATGCAAAGCCTTCAACTCCCGTTACGCCTATTTCTGCGCTTCGCTGCTGTGCCCTTCTGCGGGCTTCTGTCCCTGCTCCGAGCCACTTTCTGTTCTTGGCTGCTGGAGCTGCTGTTGATAGAGCTGCATCATGGCCTCCCTATCCTCTGCTGAGGGTCGGCCGATCGGTGACCAGCCTGCCGCTACTCCGGCAGCGACGATTCCGGCCATGACCGTCGGCGCACCAAGCGCGGAGTTGGAGCGCGACCGAGTCGACCGGGTCGACCGCGAACGCTGTTGCGAGATGGGGGTGGCAACCCGCGAAGGGAAGCTATCCTCGCGGCCCTGCGTTTCCGACGAGGCATTGAACGAGTTGGATCGGGAGTGAGACTGGCTCCTAGACCGTGCAATCATCTCCTTCGGGTGCTGGATGGCAAACTTGAGGTTGTTCAGGCGCCCTCCCTTCATGCGCCTGAGGAAGTTCAGTTCGTCGCGCACATCGGCCAAGGGCTCCGGGTACATGTCCATCTCCTCGTCCGAGACTGTCAGGCCGGGGACCTGCTTCGCACGTCGCTTGAGGAATTCGGGCACCAGCTTGACGACGAAGGCGTCGGGGATCAGGCGGATGAGCATGCCGACGGGAATGGAGATGATTCCAAGCACGAGGGCAATCCCCCACATGCCTCCCGACTGGTCCTTCTTCGCAATCTGGAAGGCAGCGCCACCCACAAAGACGATCAGGATCTGACCACCCATCATGAGGGTGCTGATAGCGATGAAGAACCAGTTGCGTGTAAGGCCCTCAAAGATGTTGAACTTGTTGTCCAGGCGTCGGTTGCTAGAAAATGAGTTAGCATCTTATAACTCGGCTCCAGACAGGCTGCAACATGTTACTTACTTCCATTGGTTAAAGATTTGCATCCACACAAAAGTGTTGAAGACCAGCGTCTCAATGTCCTCATGCTTGAGGTTGTCATCTCCAACAATGGGCCCGACGATATTGGTACCTCCATAGTACAGCAGGAAGGTGATGGCCAGTTGGTACAGCGCTTGTCCGATAATCATCTTCCACATGGTCGGCGAGATGATGGAAGAGCCCTTGGGCTCGGGCTTCCGGTCCAGAACACTGTCCTGCGGGGGGTCCGTGGCGAGGGCGAGAGCTGCCAGCGTGTCCATGATCAGGTTGACCCAGAGCAGCTGGACGGCCGTCAGGACGGAACTCTCCTTTGCGCTGGACACAGCGGTAACAAAGGTAAGGATGACGGCGGTGATGTTGACGGTGAGCTGGAACTGCAGGAATCGCTTGACGGCATCATTGACGGCGCGGCCCCATTTCAGAGCCTTGACAATGCTGGCAAAGTTGTCATCCATCAGGATGATTGCCGACGCCTCCTTGGCAACTTCGGTACCCGCGATACCCATGGAGAATCCAACATCGGCCATCTTGAGAGCGGGAGCATCGTTGGTACCATCACCAGTCACGGCAACGGTCTCTCCCATCTCCTTGAGTCGCTTAACCAGGATGCGCTTGTCTTCGGGGCTGGATCTCGCAAGCACGTGCAGCCGAGGGATGATCTCCTTCTGCTTGAGCTTGCCCAGGTTGCGGAACTCGGGGCCTTCCATGACCACACTGTCGGCCTGCACAATTCCGCATTCCTTGGCAATCGCCTCGGCGGTGATCTTGTTGTCACCAGTAACCATGCGAACAACAACGCCAGCCGACTGGCAAAGCTTGACGGCCTCGGCGACGCCCTCTCGAAGAGGGTCCTGGATGCCCACCAGGCCGGCAAATGTCATCTTCTGGAAGAGATCTTCAAACAGGATTTCGCCCTTGTTCTCGCCGCTACGAAGACCGCGCGGAGGCCAGGACTCAAAGTCTCGATAGCAAAGACCAATGGTACGGAGAGACCGCTTGGCGTACTTAACGATCAGCTCGCTGATGGCGTCGGTATCCTCTTGCGACATAGACACGACAGCGGCGCCGGACGATGGATCATGCAGCGTCTGCTCACACTGGGCAAGCAGAATCTCCGAGGCGCCTTTGACGTACAGTCGAGCGGTTCCGTCAGCAAGGCGGACAACGATTCCCATGCATTTGCGGCCAGAGTCGAAGGGGATGAGCTGCAGAGTGGTCGCGTTCTCGCGAAGCTGGCTGACGGGGCCCATGCCCAGGTGGTCCCTGGCAAAGAGGAGAAGGGCCGTCTCGGTCTTGGAGCCAATGAACGTCTTTTCTCCCTCAACGTCACCTTCGAACGCTGTCGAGTTGAGTGCAATAGAGTCCAAGAGCAGATCCTTAACAGGCGCGCTCAGCTTGGTGACAAATTCGGGGGCGGACACCGTGCCGTCGTCCTCTGATTCTTGGGCACGAGAATTGCTAAACTCATTGTTGATTCCCACAGTCCCGGCCACGACCTGCATCTTGTTCTGCGTCAGGGTTCCTGTCTTGTCGGAGCAGATGGTTGTCGCGTTGCCCATGACCTCGCAAGCCTTGAGGTGGCGAACCAGGTTGGCATCCCGCAGCATGCGCGTGGTGGCGAAAGCAAGAGCCAAGGTGACAGCCAGGGGGAGACCTTCTGGAACAGCAACGACAATAATGGTGACCACCACGATGAAGATGTTGAGAAAGTCCTGTCCCTTTTCGGCCGGAGTGCCATGGTCATGCGGCAGGCGAACGAGGAACTCGATGAACAGGACAATGAACAAGAGAAGACCAGCGGCACCACCGAGCTTGGCAATGTACGTGGCGATGACATTGAGCTTCGCTTGGAGGGGCGTCATTTCCGGGTCCTCGTTGAGCGCCATGAGAGTCTTTCCGTAGGAGGAGTAGATACCGGTCGACGTAGCCATGTAGGTACCGACACCCTCCATGATTCGGGCGCCAGACTGGATGAAAGGATCCATCTTCTTAAGGCTCTCGTGGTGCTCAATGGCTTCGTATACCTCGTCGGCGTTTCTTTTCCGTATAATGTCCGATTCACCCGTCGTCTGAGATTCATCGCATTTGACGTCAAAGCCTTCAATCAAGACTCCATCAACAGGAACCAAATCGCCAGGCTCGAGGTGGATCACGTCGCCGACCATGAGATCGTACACGGATATTTCCATTGTTTGGCCAGAGCGTATGACCTTGACATTCCGATCTTGCTTTTTCTTGTTCAGCTTTGCGAATTGGCGTTCCTTTTGGTAATCATTCAGCGATCCAACAATGACGACGATGGCGATGGCAACGATAATGGCAACACCCTCGACCCATTCGACCTTTGGCTCGTCTGCATCATGCTGCTGACCGAATGTCTGGTATAGACCAACAGCGAGACTGACGGCGGCAGCGATGGACAGGAGAATCAGCACTTTGTCGTTGTAAGTGATCCACATGAGTTCCAGCAGGGTCTTGCCCTTCTTCTCCGGCAGCCGGTTGTCCCTAAAGACGCGGTATCGATCCTGGAATCCTTGGGGTTTGTGGCTTGATTGAGTCGAAACGCGCGCAGCGTTCGCGGGAGGCAGCGTAGCGTCGCCGCTATGCTTATCGCCCTTCTTCGACGTGGCTTCACCGAAAGTAACGCGTCCCTCTAGCAAGTTCTCATCGGTGCTCAAGCCAGCCTTGCGGTCCGTTCGCAGGCCGCGTTCCAAGCCGCGCAAGCCGCCCAGTTGGTAGAAGGCCGCGAGGTTCTTGGGGTTGAACATTTTGTTGAGCTGGCCTGGTGTAAAGGCAAACGGGTTGTTCTCAACCTCAAAGTCGGCCTCGGTCCCGGCGTCGGGCTTCAATGCCGTCTCGTCGCTCATGATCTTATCGTTTGCCGGTGTCGTCTTGTACTTGTCAGTCTGTGTCGAGCTAGACGGCACCACTGTTGCATCGCCGCCCGAGACGAAAGAGCGAGACGCATCCTCAGAGTCCACCGAGTTCTGTCGCGACCTCAAGTTATTCGGCGGCACGACAAGAAATCCATGCTCGTTGCCCAGTGCAGCAATGGGAGTCGAGATGTTGTGAGGGCTCGTAGGTCGGCTGCCGTCTCTGCTGGTGTCAAAGGACGTGTCGGTTCGCAAGTCGGGACGTCCTCCTTGAGAGAAGCCATATGGCGGCTCTACCATGGTAGACGGGCTGGTCGCGTCGTCGGGATGGGAGCTGGGGGAGATGCTGGTGTACGCAGGTTGCTGCTGCCCGTTGACGTCTTGGGTGACCTCGGTCACGCTGCTGTTGGGATGGACGGCAGTCGTGTCAATTGTTATCGTGGGCCTAGAGACACGCATGCATGCAAGCAGTCGGTCAGCCAACAGCATTTAACCACAAACACGAATGAAACCCAGCCTCGCCAGGCTAATTGGCGGCGCGGTCAATTACTTACGCTCTCCGTCGGGAGGTTGGAGGCCCAGAGGGCTTGGTCTGTTCCGAGTCCGCCATGGTCAGCACTCAGCCGCCTCTGGAGGCAGCAGGGCAAGCTGAGGATTCCGTCAAGAGGGCGAGGCTATGGCGGAGAGGCAGAAGGAATGGCGAGGTGCAGTCCAGTGGCCCGGCCAGGGGTCGTGTCTGAGGGAGGGAAGGCAGGTTATTAACGAGCTTTGTTGCTTGGGCATATGTAGGCGACAAGGGGGGGTTGGTCGTCTAGAGGTCGCCGCAGCGGCTTTGTTGAGGAGAGTCAAGAGCGGCGCCAGCACATGGCCCAGATCGACGGGTTATCGCAGTAGGTATAGTAGAGGAATCGAGCCTTGTGGGAGCGGAAATGCTATGGCGGAAAAAGCAACGAGGGATGGGACTGGAGAGACTTGCGGTTGAGAAGGTCGCTCTGCAGTGCCAGCGAAAGGTTCCCTTGCCATGGGTTGCTGAGGCTGTGCAAAGGTGAAGGGGTGCTTGATTGGCAGGCGGCGATCCACTGGACGCCAACCCATTTCAGTGGGGTCGCTAAAACGTTACGGCACGGAGCACGGAGTACAGGTACATGTACTTGGACGTGCGCTTCTGTGCGAGGTGAGAACTTGAAGTGCAGGTGGAAACCTGTCTGTCGGGGCTGATCACAGCAAGCTTGACCTTGGAACAGACCTTGTGAGCATGAGTCTCATTCGGCGCCATGAGCAGTGCCGCACACCTGTGCAACAGTGGAGAGTAGAGAACGCTTCACGATGGCAAACTGAGAGGTAAGGCACCACTGACCGGAGGCGAGGCAGGGGGGCAAGTACCCAGTACCTCTGCCAACCCGGAAGTCGACAGGGCCGGCCAGTGCATTCACTGAGGTAGCACCGCTAGACGCCAGCGGCCAAGCCCGCACGCCCACCAGGGCACCGATTTTTCCCTCACAGTACCCGTACCCCCTTCCCCAGCCGCCGAGGCAAAAGAGCGGTGCTCCCCAGCTGTGCGTTGTAGCTGTACCGTCACCCCCAGGTCCAACAATTGCCAGAAGAGACACGGAGGATTTCTCCGGGGCATGAAACCTGAGCAAAGAGTACATCAATCTGCCCAGCCAAAGCCGCGCGAGTAATGTCGCCGTATGATGACGAGCACGAGTGTTTCACTCAGCTTCGGAGCGGTTTGCCCCAAAGCAGCATGATGTACGAGGAACGAAGTAGCGGTACAAGAACAAGCAGCCCCCGTCGCCATTTGCAATGCTTGGGGCGGCAAATTCAATGCGGCCTCAGATCGCTTGGCCGCTGCATGGGATAGACCACCTTGATTCGTCTACAAGTACCAGCAACCATCATTCATGCAAGACCCTTCTACTCAGACGAGTATTGTGTACTTTGAATTCTTGAGAATGTCGTGTTTGTTCCCTGATCAGGCACGGACAGATGTTGCACGATGGTGAGCCCACAATCTTGAGATCGGTCTTCAGGCGCCAAGAAGGTACCGACCAAGAATTCACGTGGATCTGGAGAGGCATCCCCTCAATCGAACTATGACCGATGAGCAACAGAATCCTTATTGAATGGCATCATGCTTGCATCTTGACCTGCTGTTGACCGACGCATGCCATATGAAGAACAACTGGTGGCCACCAGAATGACACTGGGATCGCTGATACCTTACAGGATCTCGATAGCCCTTTGCTCTTGTAGCTGCTACTTGGAGTCGAGCCGAAGACATGCCTGCACCCCCTCCAAATGTTACCTAGACCGATCGCTTAGCTCCGGTACCCAATACTAAACCTTGGACGTTGGAGCCCATCGGACATTGCTGGCTGCACTTGTACCTGGACCTCCTGGTCGCGTGTCCACGTAATCACGCATCTGGGACGTTGATGCCCGTGATGAATCATCCGTCCAGCATCATGAAACGGCCTCAGCCTTGCCTCAACAATCCAGCACTGAGCCACAGCCGCGCAGCACCGTTGCCTCACCCAGCGCTATTGTGCCTTATCTGATCATCATGTGATGGGCGGCCGTCCGTGGCAACGCCCACCCTCACCTTGCTCACCTAGTTCCAGGGGCTGTGCCAAACAAGCTTTCGCTTCTCCTCACCATGACCCCGATCCAGCCGTGCTGGCGGCAACATTTGCTCCGCGCGGGCAAATTCCAAAACACCACGAATGGCCATCCCGGCGCCTGGCTGCCTCGGGAACCAAGTTCATGCTCGCCTTGCTCGTCGACCTCCAGCTCCCCCGTACGCCAACAACCATCGCCTCAGTCGTGACGGCGCCGTTTCGAACCGCCACGAGAGGCCGCCCATGTTTGCGAGACAGCCACATCACAGAAATAAGTATCAACAGCCAAGCAGCTCATCTCCACGCGCCAAGGCCCCAGCATTCAAGCGCTCCCCTATTCATGCCCAGATCGTTGCTCATCGTCATTCCAGTCGTGGCTTTTTTGCCCCATTTGAAGCACAGCCTTGGTGACTACGCGGCCGGCGAAGCGCCTCCCCTGAGTCCTTTGTTGGAGGAGCAAATCAACAATGTCTCCATTCTGGCATCGTCGACTGACCCAGCGAGGATCTGAGACAAAGGGAAATTCAGCTGTCTCTCGCTATTTTCGCTGATTCATTTCGGACGTGGCGCTAAACATTTTACACCGCGGTCGTCTTACCATCGCCTCTGGGCTCGTTAGAGCCGCCTGATGCCTTGAGGATCAGCATCTTGTTCGGGATGCAATCCATTGAACATCGTTACCGCGCGTCTCGGCTGGTGAGGCCATCGTTGGTGCCCGGGAATAGGCTCCGGGGTTGAGCACGGTCGGTGAGCTTGATGGTTTCTTGCAAAGGTCTGTCCATCAACAAGCATCGCGTCGTCATACCGTCATCAACAGGTTCCTGCGACGCAATTCTCGAAGGTGTCACCTCACACGCCTCCCCTCGCCCTGATTTTGACTTTTCCGCTCCCACACCTCACCTCTGGACAATACGCCATGTCAGACAATCAGACAACTGGCGTTTGTCACGATGAAGCGCTCGCAAGGGGGCGTGGAAACTCGCAATTACGGTGGAAAATTCGAGATGAATCAATGGTCCCTGCAAGCTCATTGCCACGCTCACCGGCATGATGAAGCCAAGGCCAAAAGGCACCGGGATGCAATGCGCTTGTCTGAGCAAGACGCCAAGCTCATCTTTCGCAGCTGCTGATAGTGGGCTTCCATCGGCTAGCATCGACCCCCGGCACACCTTATTTCACTTAAAGTGTGCTTCTATGATGCTAATCGGTATAGCGTCCTCCTCACTCTCCACAGCCAGGCGCACGTTGTCTGGCTGGAAGCCATATTCCGCTGCTTCACCGTCGCACTGTATGGGGGGCGTTTCAGGGGGGGCCCTGCCGGTTGCCTCGGGGCGCTCACGATCTCATAGAGCGTTCGGCTGGTGCGTCTGTGGCTAGCTTCCGCGATGCTCAAGCTTGTTTCCTCCGCTGTTGAATATCTCATCATTGACGATGCCTATCGTCACTCAGGTTCCTACAGAATACGCCAGAAGAACGGAAGAAAACAATGATCCACCCACCTTCTCGAGGGGAACCCCAAGGCAATGTCAGTCGACATACAGAATTCTGAGGGCCAGATGGTGTGTTCCACAAGTTCTGGCTTGGTGCGCTGCTGGTTAATCTGGACTTCCCTTCTCGGCAAATGGCGACAGAGCAACGGGCAACGGACTGAGGCTGAGCACTCTCTGATATCATCAAGAGCGAATGATTTCCCTGCCCGCTTCTACTGGGCCACTTAAAGCTGCTATTGTCGCTTCGGGGTTAACTGCCGTTGCGTTGAAGACTGTATCAAGATGCCATGCAGTCCAATCGCGCAAATCTTTCACCGGTGATCCATGCCGCCGATAACCTCCAGTCTCCGAGCACGAAGAGGAGGGAGATGCCCATTTTCAGGAAGAATTGAGCCATTTTCCCCCCCGGCAGATTTCTGAGCTGGGGAACTTGATCGCTGCGGGGGAGCGCGACCAACCTTGTCCAATATTACACAGCCTCATCACTGCAGGAAGTCCCATCTTATCACGCCGTCAACGTTGGGCCTAAGCGAGCCCAGCCGGCATCTTGATTTGCGCGCGAGAGATGAGGAATGGTTGATTGAATGTCTATGGTTTTAAAATGGATGTGAGATGCACTCATTGCGACACCCTCCACCGGACAGAATGCGCCTTGGTTGACAACAGGTGGGTTGATCAAGACGTTGAAATGCTTTCTTGCAGAGTGTTTGGGCGCTTTTCTTGTCACCGGCTGCTGGGAGGTTGTGGTTGGTTGCACGTATATGCGCGGCTATATGCATACACACCAGGCATGTCGAATTATCACAGGCCAGAGAGGGCTATGGATACTTCAATCCCCAGTTCGAGGTATGCCACGTTACTGAATGTCTAGCATGGAAGTCAGTTATTTGTTGTTTTACCTCTCTTCATCGAAATGGCTTCTCTACTGCTGAGTTCATTGGAGAGTGAGGAGCTTCCACATTCCTGGTCATATGAGTGTACTCCCCCTTAAGCCGTTCATCAGGCATAGCAGTGGAACAAGCTATAAGCCAAGACGCAGGATCTTATTAGCCCCCAAGGAAGCCTACGAACCGCCAGGCTTTGAGACCCAAGAGGCAGTGCAACGGAGCTCTGGAGTCTTCCTCAAAGAACTCTAAATGTCTCAAAAGGCACAATAGGGTAGCCTGGATCTGCCAATGTGGGTTCAGGGCCTCGAGCAAGTCCACCTCGGCGTGACGCTTGTTCAAGTTGTTTACGGAGTGGTTCTTGGTTTCAACACAGCCTTCCCTGGGCTGAACTTCAAGCATTGACTCGTCTGGAGGAGCAATGTCTACTGCTTCTTCCGTCTGGAGGTGAACCGCAAATGGCAGATGGCATGACCGGATGAACGTTGACGGGGGAGTGAAGAAGAGCCTGCCTGTTTTGTAACCTGAGTATTGACCGGCTACTTGAGCGCATAAGTCAGACGACTAATCAACAACAGTCAAATGCTTATTGTAAGGTTCAAGGTCTGCGACCCTTCTCCCCTGGTTCGTCGCCTATTGAAGGATGATCTAGCATCGATGACGGCAACTCGGCAGCATCAGGAGGAGGAGGCTACATCTCAAACCGTACAGAAAGACCTTCTAGGATCTATTTCGACCACTATTGGCTGAAACTAAAGCACCCTCGATCCTTTTTCGCCCAAATCCCCAGAAACCTCGATCTGCCAACAAGCTCACTAGATCCAATCAAGCCACTCCCGGACCCAAGCAAGCACCACGCCTCATCACTGTTGTACAACAAGCGATACGCCGATCTGACGATAACCTCTCTAAGCCACCTTGACAACGTATGTCCGTACACTCCTTCAGCTCCAAAGCACCAGAGCCCGCTATACGATCTTCCTCAGCCGGACAAAGATGAGAAAAAGACACACCCAACGCACGTTTCGAGATGCCTTATCACAAGCCTTAGGCTCAACCCAAGGCAACCAGGCCCGCTCTACCATCTTAGTTCCCCCCAAGATCTCGCTGCCACATGTCGAATTGCACAAGTGTGCGCAAGAGCGGGGGGGAGAAAGCGGGCAAAGGAACATTGTGTGAAGGGGATTTGACCAAGCTTTCGTGTCAGCTGTCGAAAACCCACATTACTGAGGCAGTGCAGCTTGTATACGTGCCCTATGGCTTGGGATGACCACGTAAGTACTTCAATCAGGCAGAAATTAGCCTGCCAAAGTTGCGTGTTAGATGTTTGAGGGGGTTAGCAATGTGGGTGTTTCTCTTTGCTGAGGACGACGTTGGTTGCTGGGTTTCTGCTACGTGGACTCGCTGTAGGGGAGGGGGATTGTGTGCTATGAGATTAGCTGCATGTTTCCACATCTGTTTTCACCGCTTCGAGGATGAAGTAAGCCTACAATCGCGCAGGAGGAGGACAACTCTGATATGGCGAATGCTGGGGGTGAACGGAAGCCTGAAGGGGAGGTGGGTTGAGCTTTGGCGTATAATGCAAAGGGATCTCTGTCTACCTAGTCTAAGCAGAATTAGAGGTCTTGTGATAAGACGATGAGCTCTGAGCAGTGATTACCCAGGGTATATGCTCTACTGGGATGGAATTCTTGCTGTGTTGTTTGAGGGACATTGGACATGATGGGTGATTTCTGCCTTGTTGACTGAGTGTATAGCTTCTACCCGCTGATTGCTGGTGTAAGCCAGAGCAGTTGGGTTCAGACCTTTTCCAAAGACAAGGAGTTTATATATGAGAAACAACAAATGAACTTACTGCTGCCATTCATATGACTGGATAACAACATACAGCAACAGTGTGGTCCTGTCTTGTCGCAACCAAAAACTTCCAAAAGACAGCTATTCTCTAGGGTAAATACGCAAAACATGACAAACTGCAAAAGCATCTCATCACACCCATCCACGTCTTATACCCCAAAAGCCTTCTATTGACCCCCTTTTCGCATCTATAACAAACCAAAAGGCGTGCCTCAATATCCCATACAATGTACTTCCCTCCACATCAACCCAGAAATCCCTTCAAGAACACAACTCACCTCCTCCCCAAATCAATCCTCCTCACAGAAACCATATCACCCTCCACCTCACCACCATCCCCCCTCACCCCATCAACCCCAAAGAACCCTCCAACAGCAACACCCACAACCCCCCTCCAAAACCCCTCCACGACGCCCCTCAAATCGCCCCCCGTCTGCTTGAAATCCGGAAAGGCATTCACCTCCAACAGCCACGCCTCGCCATCCGCGTCGACCAGGAAATCCAGCCCAAACACCTCAAACGCATTCGGCAGCGTCTGGAAATGGATTGGCATCGCCCTCGCCGCCGCCTCAAACACCTCGCCCGTCGTCCCGCAGATCTGCTCAAACACGGCCTCCAGCGCGCTCCTCTCCAGGGGCAGCTCCCAGAACCGCCGGACCGTGTTCTCGTTGGGCGAGTCCTGCAGGCAGGTGTTCGTCAGGAAGGCCTCGACGTCGTCGGGCGCCGCCCAGGGCGGGGTGTACGGTTTCCCCGCGAAGAGGGCGAGCATGTGCTTGTATACGTAGACGTCCAGGCTGCCCGTGCAGAGCACGTAGGTCCGGATGTGGAACTTGTGGCCGCCGGGGGACAGCAGCAGAGGAGGGTGGATGTACGGCTGAGCCACGAAGTGACGGAGGTGGGATGCCGTGATGTAGTCGCCTTGGGCATCCTCGTCCGCTGTTGCTGCTGCTGCTCCGCCCCCTGGGGCCTCCTCGTCGTCGTCCTCGTCATCGCTATCCGGTCGCTCCGCCTCCCAGCCGTCAAAGATGTCCTGTAGCTCCTCCATGGTGCTGAACAGTCGGATGCCCTGCCCTCGATCACTCATGCCCGGCTTGAGGATCCACCACTCGCGTTCACTCGGCTCCTTATCTTCATTGCGATCCATGCTCTCCCGAAGATCAAATGCTTCGACGAGGGCATCGTCCAGAAACTCGGCATAGTCTACTTCAAACGCCTCGCTGCGTTTTAGATGCTTCTTGAGGATGGAGTCGGGGTTCTTGGCTGCCCAGTGATCGAGCGTTGCGGAGAGGTAGTGCTTCCGGATGAGGGCTTTTCTAATCATGTAGCTGTTGATGAGACATGTCTTTGTGTGGGATGAGGCAAACTCAAAGTCGATGGACTCGTAAGGGACGATTTGCAGCACGCGGGTGTCTGGCGAGGGCAGCGTGCTTGAGAGGTTGAAGTTCTCTGGTGATATGTCGGTGATGAGGTCGAAGCTGTCCCTGGGCAGCACGGCGTTGAGTGCGGATACGATGAGAGGTTGGACGTAGGGGTCGTCGTATGACACGATGGCCCGAATCTTGCCCTTGGACTCCTCTTTGGGTTTCTGCCGTACCGCCAACTCTGCTGTAGAAGTTTCTGTAGACTCAGGACTGAAAGGGAAAAAACTGTGTGTAAGAATGTCTTCTATTCAATCTTGCGTTTTATGCACGAGTATACAAACAATCCAAACACAAATCGTGACGCATCTCCCGCATGTTTTGCCGACAAGCAAGATATCCAAAACGCCAAACGCCACAAACATAACGAGGGTACTCACAGCTGAATCTCCTTCGTCGCCCTGTCTCCCGCACAGGTAGCGAAATTCGCCTTGAGAGGCGTGACACTAAAGAGGCAAGATGTTAGTCGTGATCCCTTGCCCGTTGACAGACAAACCCAAGACTGCAGCAAACAACTCACCTCGTCTGTCCTTCCTTGACAGCCCATCCATCTGATCCGGGCCCTGCCTCTTCCACCGACTTGTAGACTTCCGCAAACTTCGGCGCCCACTTGAAATGCTTATGGGTATGTCCCTTCGGAACACTCGTCTCATCCGTCACCTCACTCCCCGCATCGACCTCACCGCCGGGCCCCTCCCGTATCCTCTCCTCCTCGAGATCCTCCTCAGCCGAACCATCGACGGCATCAAAGCAGCCGCCCTTGGTCCAGTAATTCTGAAGAATATCCGTCCACACAGTCGGGTGCGTCTCCACCCCCTCGACGAGCGGGACATTCACGCTATACAGATCCGCGCTGCCGTCCGTCGGCCACTGCCTGTACAGATACTCAATCACCCTCACGCTATGCCGGCACGCCTCGTCGATAATCACCGGATCATGGTTCCGCGAGAAAAACGCAAAGCTCAGCGCGACGGCCTTGTACCTGGACCCCGCCGCCTCCAGCGCCGCCCCCAGCGTCCCCGAGCTGAGGGCGAATATCGCCGTGCTGTTCCTCCCGAAATTGGGCCCGCTGACGACCAGGTCCACGGGGCCGCGGTCCTGGAAGAAGTGGTTGAGCCCAATCTGCACGCACGACGCCGGCGTCCCGTCAATCAGGATCCATTCCTCCACGGCCCCCGAGGGCGACGGCCGGGCGTGCGTCGTGCCCTCGGACTCGGCGCCGTGGCTGTGCGCCGAGGGCCGGTAGTAGACGGGCTTGAGCGTCTGGCCGATCAGGTGCGCCTTGCCTATCCACGAGCGCTGCGTGTGCGGGACGCAGACGGAGACGGTGTGGCCTGCTCTCTGGAGGTGTCGGACGAAGGAGTGGACGTAGGGCGAGGAGTGAGGCGACGGCGGCCCGTCGTCGTTGGACACGAGGATATGCATCGTGGAGTCGTGGGAGGACCGGGAGTGGTTCGAGGTCACTGAAAGGGAGAGAGCCTGAGAAGAGAGACAGTAGCTGATGAGTCCCTGAAGCGACGAGGATCACGCAGACAGAGCCCAAGCAATTGAGCGATTGAGGCTGGTTCGGGGGTTGCCCAAGGCGAGCACGCAATACCTGGGCAGCTTTGATTGATATCAGATCTATCTAGACGATAAAAAGTCGATGGCAATCGGAATGCCGAGGAGGGGTAGACGGACGTGGGGCAGCTGAGCGCTAGAAGGAAACAGTGGAGGGCACAGCAGTAACAGCGTCTGATTACAGTTGAGGTGAGTAAGGCTGCACTGGTGAGCTAGAGGGTAAGGTACCTAGAAGCGGCAAAAGCAGTTGATGACGAGACGAACATCTTGACATCAATCTGCTCTACGACATCGCCATCAACCAAAGCAAACCTGGAACATGCAAGTCGTGTCTCGTAGGGCATCATCATCATCATCAGAGCGCATACACACAGTTTCACGCAGCCATCGACATCAAATCAACTCAATTTCCATAACCACCAAAAGTACATACAATCAATACACAAACATGAAGCCAAACACAGCCGCGCAGCATGACACATGAAATATAGGAGAGCCAGACCATCGTGACATAACCTGTAATCTCTTTTCCAGCAGCGCATCTGCTATTCGGATGACACATATCCACAATGCCTGTAAAACGCCAAACTGACTGCCCGGGTTCCCTCCATGTCCATTCGCGGTTGTCATGGATGAGGATACCTATTCAACATGCCAAGTGCAAGATTGATTCACAACCTGATGTCGGAGCGAAGCCGACTGGCCTGCTCATCTCTCTGCGATCCCAAAAGAAAACAAAAACGTCAAAAGAAGAAAGGAAAAGAAAACAGCTATTATGGTATAGTAGGGCAGAAGACAGCAGACTGAAGCAGAGAAACACCGTCCTGCAGCGTCTAAGATCGAGTTCTCTTTGCGTGGGCGGGCACCAGCGGCTCTGCAGCAGCGCGTTTCGTGCCTGATCGGTTCGCGTGCTCCTTGGTTCGGATCCAGGAGTCAAAGGGACTCTTCTTGCCGGTGCGCTTGATCGGGGCGGTTTCTGCCGCCAGCTTGTTGGTGGACCGAGTGGTTCGCCTGGTTTCCGGGGGAGATACGGGTGCAAACTTGGGGGCGTCTGGCGTCTTGGCCCTCTCTTGCTTGGCTTCCACAGGCGTCTCGACAATGGCCGAGGGCTTCTCTGATTCGGGTTCGGCGACATCCTCGACGTCCGTTGCGGCCTCTTCTTCCTCAAGCATGGCCTTGGTCTTGGGAGCAGGGGTCTTGGCGGGGAAGAGAAGTCGGGGCTTGATGGAAGATCGCGTGAGGGGTTTGGCAAAGTGAGTCTCAACATCCGAAGGCAGTTCCTCGTCCTCTTCACCATCATCAAACTCCGAGAACTTGCGGAAAAACTTCTTGCCACGGCTAGAAACGCTGGGTTAGCATCTCTTTCATCATAAGTCAAGGACGTAGACGTTAACTCACAATACATAAATCATGCCGTCTTCACGGCGAGACACTTCGTCAACCGACTGAGAGCCTTCGCCAGGAACGTGAATCTTGCGCTTGGTGCGGCGCTTGGAGGGTTCTGCACTCGTGGCATTGCCGATGAAGGGATTCGACTTGCTGTCGTCCTTCTTGGGAATGCGGTCCTGAGAGTCGGTGAAAATTTCAATGTCCTCCGCGGCAACTTCAGCCGAGAAGGTTTCCAGCGTAACGGAAGAGTACTTCTTGGAGCGCTTCTTGCGCGGGCTCGAAAGCTCAGTCTCTTCGGCAACAGGGAACAAGTTGCGGGCAAAAGCCTGAAGCTGGGCGACATCCTTCGAACTCGGGGGCTTCCGGGGCGTCTTGGAAGGCGTAGGAAGCGGGAGGGAAGACCAGGCGACAGCCCGACCGGCAACCGTCTTTTCCTTGGATCCCGACGCGACAGCGGCCTCTGCTGTCAGAGTCGCGGTTACGCGTCGGACAGAGTCGGCGGCGGGCTGGCGCTTCTTGCGCGGTGAAGAAGCCGGCGAGGTCATGGCTGCTGAGCTCTGAGCGCTGGACTTTGCTGCTGTGCGAGGCGAGGCGAGGGCTTGGCGGGTCGTAGCTGGCGGCGGCGAAGGTGTCCTAGCGGATGCGCGCTGTGCAGATAGTCTCGCGGATTTGCGTGGTGAATACGGTTCCCAGCTGTCGTGATAGCCCAGGCGAGGCGCGGGCGGCGTTCGGATGGAAGAGGAGGGAGGGGAGGGCGTTGAGGGTGCTGCGTCGACGGCGGCCATTGTGACGGCGGAAAGGGAAAAAATTCAATCCAATCCGGAAAAACAAAGGTTACAGATGCTGGAGCGTGAATTGGCAGTCTCGACGCGCCGGCAGCTCGGTACCATAGAGATCAGCGACAAATGGACTCGATGGCAGTGGCGGTGATGCGGTCTCCTGGGGGTGATTGCGGTGTTGTCGTGGCAGCAGAAGCGTGGACTCGAGAACGGCCAGAAAACACTAACAGCCACGAACAGAATAAAGGCGCAGCGGATCGGATGGTGAAAAGCGGTCCAAGGCGACGGTGAGGGAATTAGACAAGATCATAGGGCGGCACGGCCTTGCAGATTCTGTAGAGCGACAGCGACGGCAGGGCGGACGAGCAAGAGCGAGCAATAGTCGACGAGACGAGTTAAACGATAATGCGGCGGAATCGGGTGACGATGTTTGGTGATGGATGGCAGAGGAGGAGAGCAGGATTGCGGGAGCTAGACGTGGGAGCGCTGGGAATCCGAGAGGCTGGGGGGGACAACGGCCCAGGTGCTGGAATGCTGCCGGCCCTAGCGCTACATTGGCTGGACAAAGGGACTGCCCTGCCGACCACCCACTGAAGGGTGAAGGTGGGCTAGCCTGTGCTGTGCTCCCTTTGGTGGGAAGCTAGAGGTACCTCGCTAGCCCGCAACAGCACCTGCAACCCTCCCCAGAGACGCGTTGAGGGCTCCGCTCTAGGGTGGCTCGTCCACACCGCGTCCGTTTCGCGTCACCGGCGGCCAATCAGCGGCCGACCCTGCGCTGGAGCCAGGTATTGAGATGGCCGCCCTGTAGCGGCTGCCATTGGCGCTCCAGGGCCTGCGGGCCACTGACGGGGCCTGGCCATCACCACGGCAGCAGTGCACGAATGTGCTGTACCAGGTAATACAGCGCTGTGCTGTGCTGTGCACAACTTCCAGGTCGCGTAATCCTCTGATGCACGCCCGTATCAGCTTATCGGCGGCTGGATTGACGATGCCCAGCAGAAATTCCCCCACTCCAGACAAGACACGACAAGACGCCATAACGTCACTTTGAAGCGCGCAGCAACCCGACATTTGAAGCTATTCGTTGATATTCTTGTCTTGTTCTAGCTTCACCCATCTTTTAATCAGATCATACTAGCAAACCTCGCAACCATGTCTGACCCAATGGACATTGACGATGATTCGGACCTCTGGACCTCCCCCGTCAAAAACGTCCCGCCAGAGTCTCGTCCGAAAACACCAAAGACGCCCAGAACACCGAGAACACCCAAGACGCCCACAGCAAACGACCACCGGTCAGAGCCGCTCGATCGAGAGGCCATGCTAAGAAAGGAACTGGAAGGCGTGCGAAAAATTAACCAGGTCATCGAGGGCGTCATTGGCACTCTGCAGCGGACAGGCGGCAACATGAACGCAAGTCTTGACCTTGATGATCCTTGGTATCAAGCCTACACCTCTTATAGCATGCTAACCTTGTGATGTTTAGTCCGTCAACAAGACCGTCTCAAACGCATCCGCACTGCTCAACACATGGACTCGCATCCTCTCCCAGACAGAACACAATCAGCGCCTGATTCTCGATCCGACGTGGAAAGGCGCAACAAACGACTTGGCCGAGATCGAGGCGGAAAAGCTGCGGAAACAAGAGGCCGAGGCGCGCAGGGCGGCAGAAGAAGAGGAGCGGAAAGAAGAGCTTCGCCGGCGCCGCGAGGAGGAGGAACAGCGAAGGAAGCTGTCTGCATCAAGTACTGCTCGGGGAACTCGTAGGGGCGCCGTCGGACTCCGCGCAGCTCGTGGACGCTCTAGAGTGGCTTCATTGTCGTCGAGGATCACCGGCAGCTCAAGATATCACACTGCTTCGGCTTCTTCGAGTAGTCGTGGTACCTCAAGTGCCTCCGGCAGAGGGAGAGGGATCGGAACGACTAAGAGTCGTTATGGCGGCGCGAAGTAGCTGTGTCGGCTGGACTCCGCATAGTCTCCTTTCCGTTTCCTCTCATTCGATGTCGATATTACTACGTAGATACCCAAAATTGCTGATTCGCAGGCGCTATTTCTTCTGGAAGAAGTGACTCAGCTTCTTCATGCCGCTGGTGTTGACCTTTTTGAGCTCCCGAACGCCACGGCTCTCGCTGGCCTTTTTCTTCTTCTCCTCTTCCAACTTCCTCTTCTTCTCCATGCGAGCCTCGTCCTCTTCTTCGTCCAGGTTTCGTTTGCGAGCATAGTCCTGCGCCCTCACGGCCATGGTTTCGGACCGCAACTTCTCCAGGTTCGCGATATAGTCATTCAGGAGTGAGAAATCCACCGGCCCGCCTGTCCCAGTAAAGCTCTGCTTGAGAGTATCCGCAAGTCCAGGAGGCACGTAGCTTGCGCAGATGAATTCAAAGGCCGTCTTTAGCTTTTGTAGCTTGACAACCTCCGGCGAGGCTTGCAGGGCGCTGACAATGTTCTCGTCTGCTTGCTCCCCTGCAACGGATGTCGCGGCCGTGCTTGTTTGAGATACTGAGGAAGCATCCGTCTCTGCGCTCGATGCTGTGGATTGAGATGTGGCTGATTCGGTCTGCGGAGTGGACGTTCCTGAATCGGGGTTGCTGGTGACCTGGCTCTCGGTTCGCACCACCCGATGCATAAGCGGTGCCTCGAGGACTTTGTTCACAAACTTGTCTTCCATGCTCGGTGGGAGACCATTCTCGCTCATTCTCTTGGCTTTCTGACAGATAACTTGCAGGAGCTTATCCTCATTCAGCCGGAACATGCTTTCATCCCCAGCGTCGACCGTGTCGCAAACTGCGCTCATCCGGCTCTCTATTAGCCGCCTTGTCGTGTCCCAACGTAGAATTTCAGATAGATGCGAGCTCTCCTGCGGTAGCTTGTCCAGGTGGTCATCGCTGGACAAGAACAATCGCTTCGGCTTTTCTGATCCTTTGGATGCCTTTGCATCGGCCAGCGCGGGCACAACCAAGAAGAGGGGATCCAGGGCGGTGGCCACGAAGAGGTCTGATCCCATGGTCACTTGGGAGCCCGACCTTGCAGCGCCGCCAGTCGCGGCTTCATGGGGGCCAGGGATTGCTTCAATGAGCCAGCTTCGCGGTTCGGATTTCGGAGCGGCTATCCGCTTGAATTCGTAGATGCCGGTATCGGGACATACGAGGTATCGCGACGGCTGTGAGGTTCGAGGGTTGGGGAGGGTGACGATTCGGGCTTCGGGGATTGCCTTTGACGGTAGGATGAAGACCTTGGGCGGCTCGCCGGCGTGAGGCACGAGAGTGATGGCTGATTTTGATTTGGACGAGTCGGCATCGGCTGCCGGAGCTGCTGTTGAGGGCTTGGTTGACCGTGTCCTCGCCATGGCGGCAATCTTATGTCGAGCTGGTCAATGGATTGATAAGGTCCAATTGGTTCAGTCGGTTATGTCTAGATTGAGTCCACTTGCTGCGCGGCTCCAACAAGGTGTTGACAGAGCAATTGAAGCAATGCAAAGAGAGTTTTGTCTAGACTGGAAATTGTCGCCATCACAAGCCGTCAGCTCTGGTCGCATCTCGCACGAGCCCAGGCCAAAGCACAACCCCTGCCAAACTCAAAAAGCGACGCGAATCGACGCGTCTTCTGCGCCCGTCCCGCGTTTTAGGCCTGGTCACCAGCTGCTCCACCCCAGCAGGCCAAGCAGCCATTCCATGTACCGATCTGGGCTGCTCCAGCTAGAGCCCCGCAGCGCCTCCAGATCCATTTTTACAGGCAGGGCCCTTCTGAAGCTACAGCAGCTCAGAGCCCTATCGGCTGGCGGGAATCTGGAAGCGGTGCCCGAACAGCGCATCATTTTTGCGAGGCTCCATCAAAACTTCGATTGGTTGCATCGATCCATCGCTTTTGCACCTAAACTCCATCCGCCGACCACTTCGACCACAGAGAGAGCGACAAGTTGAGACGAGGCGCTGCAGCCACAGACACCTGCAGCAGCGATTAAGGCAGTCATCCAGAGCGCGCAGTCAGCATCTTTCCCATCCTCACCATCTTTTTTCGCTTTCCCGGTTGTGCGAACACTGGCGAGCCAATCCCGTCATCTCGCATCTCGCTCTCCCCCGCCGTCTCTGCCGTTTGTCGCATCCTCGAACCGTCGCAGAAGCCCTCGCGCCTCCATCTGCGGCCGCATCCAGCCCGTCGCCTCCGCATGGCCCGCGGCGCTGACGAACCATACATAGCCAGGGCCAGCCGCCGGTGCCCTGCCTTGTCGTGCCGTGCCTGAGATAACTCCCCCACCACCGGGCATCGTTGGGCACAGGCGCAGGACAGCACGCGCAGCTCAAGCGCTGCCAGACGACACCCGAATCCACCATCGCCATGGCCCACGGTGAGTGGCCCTCGCCTCGCCGGCTGCCAATCGTCGCTGACCGCCTGCCAGTACCGCAAGAGGCAGAGGCGGCTTGGCCTCCTCGATCGCCCCACGAAGCCCTCATGAGCACCCCCAAGGGCCGCCAGCGCTACCGGGAAATGATGGACCAGACCTCACCCTCGCCTTCTCCATCCAGGAGCACCGGCAGGGCACTGGCTTCCGTCATGGCCCGATCCGGCGCGCTCCAAGAACAGATGGATGACGACGACGACGATGAGGAGACGCTCCAGCTCAAGCTACAAGAGATCCAGGCTCGCCTCAAGCTCAAGAAGCTGCAAAAGGCCAAGGAAAATGCCGCCCAGGGCAGGCCCGACAGGAGGCATGCCCGCTCCAACTCGGCTGCGTCAGTCCTCCAGGCACAGCGCGGCGCCCGTGGAACAACGCCGCCGACGACGGAAAACACCAGGCCATCTTCGCAAAACAATGTGCAGGTTCCTGCCTCTCCCATCAGGAAAGTCCAAGCTCAGTCCGACCCAAAATCGCCAAGTAGGGTGCTGCTGGGGATCGACAAGGGCCTGCGGGCAAAGGACATTTCGCTGAAGCGCGCCCCGAGCTTTCGCAGGACGGCCAGCACCGATGGAGCGGCCCAGAGAGTCCATCTGCAGAGATCCAAGGCCACGAGCCCGTCAAGAGCCAGGTCGCCCGAGGGCGTCCGGCCGCTCAGCTTCAACGAGCGTTTGGCGTCTGCAAGGCACGAGGAGGTGTCACGTGCCGAAAGGCAAGAGAGGATATCGCAACTGAGGACCAGCGCATTCGGCATTGGCAAGGAGGAGATGGAAGAGTACAAGAAGAACGCCGTCGAAATTCCCGACGAGCCTCTGCCGGCCCCGTCCTTCAGCAGAGACGAGATCTTGGGCAAGAAGCCGGCCGCCCCAGCGTTACAACGGACCAGGACGGCGTCTGATCTGCGCAGTGCTGCGGAGAGGGACAGCAACCCTCCTCCGTTTGGGCCGTCAATCCGCAACCGAACGAACAGCCTGACCGCCAGCGAAGCATCAACGGAGGAGCAGGGCGCATTTGAGCCCTACTCTAGTCTACACCTCTCCAAGCGGATTCTCCCCCACCGAGTCGTTGCCAGGCATATCTCTGGCAAGAAGGTCTTCAACGTCAAGGATCTGCTGCGAGAGGTCAAGGCTCCAGACTTTGCCCTGCCCGACGTCGAAGAGGACATTGTCGTCTTTGCAATTGTGGCCAAGAAGTCAGAGCCACGGGCCCATAAGCCTGTCCCGGGGAAGAATGGGCAGAAGGAGGAAGACCGGGGCAAGTACATGGTGCTGTCTCTGGTTGATCTGGAATGGGAAGTAGACCTGTTCCTGTTCAACACGGGATTCACCAGGTACTGGAAGCTCACCGAAGGCACCGTCATCGCCATCCTCAACCCCTCCGTGATGCCGCCGCCCCCTGGACGACAGGATACTGGGCGCTTCAGCCTGGTGATCAATTCCGACGAGGACACGATTTTGGAAATCGGAGCGGCTCGCGACTTGGGCTTCTGTCAGTCGGTCAAGAAGGATGGGGAGGCGTGCAAGTCGTGGGTAAACAAGAAGCGGACGCAGTACTGCGAATTCCACTCCAACGAAGCCATTCGAAAACAGCGGGCGACACGCATGGAAGTCAACGCGGCCGGATTCGGCGCCCGCAGCCGGTTCCAGGGCAAAAACTCGGCCGAGATCTTTATGCCGAAGAAGCCCAACAACTACGACTGGGAGACGAAGACGCATTGGTATGTGTCACGCGGACATACGGCTGCGGAACTGATCGACGGCAAAGACAGGGAGCCCTCGGATCGGAAGGACAAGGCCGAGTTTCTACGACGAAGCATGGAGGCCAAGGAGAAGGAGCGCGAGATGATGAAGAAGCTCGGCCAGGTCGGTAACGCCGCCGGGAGAGAGTACATGCAGCGTTCGGGATCGCGAACCGACGCCGGCGGCCTGGCACCCAGCAGCATGAGCTTGAGCCAGCAGATGTCCAGCACAGCCGATCCCTTTGCGGAGCCCGAAAGGCCGGACGCCGGCGCCCTCGGCCTCCTGGACAGGTCCCGAGACATCCACCTCAGTCCCGTTAAGAGGAAACGGACAGGCAGCTCTCAGACGGGCTCCATGACGCGGAGCAACAGCAGCAACAGCAGCAGCACGACCTACAGCAGGCCGACCGGCCTCGGATGGGGCGGTGCGCTCAAGGACAAGCTGTCGAGCATGAAGGAAGGGGAGAAGCTCAAGCCGGAGCAGCCCCCGCTTCGGAAGAAGACGCGGTTCGTGACAGAAAAGGGCATCAGGGAGGCTGGCCGCGAGAGCTTTGGCAACTTGGCCGAGAAGAACCTGGCCGACCGGCAAGTGATTCTCCAAGACGACGACGACGATGACGAGCTTGTCATTGTGAGATAGCCCAAGGCGTACTGGATCCCCTCCTACAGAATCGGTTCTCTTGAAAGCATTTGGTGGCTCGAATGACGTTACGACTATACAATAAAAGGCATGGATAGGGTTTTGTTTTGTTCCATTTTGTTTGGCATCACCAGCATTCTGTAGGGTTAAGCACATGTTTCTACGATCACAGCGACCGCTATAGGCATTGCCGCTGTCTTGTTTTCTTTTTCTTTTTCTTTTTCTTTCTTATCTCCTTCATATTCTGGAAGCATGGGAAACAGGTTCGGTCGAGGAGAGAGCCCTCGCACGGTTTCTGTACTACGAGCATCAAGGGAGGGGAAAGGGAGGGGCTGGAGTATGGGCACAGGATCTTCCCTTTTCCTTTTTTTTTTTTTTTTTTTTTTTTTTTTTTTTTTTTTTTGCTTGTTCGTTACTACTAGGGCTTTCAGGATGCGTGGGACTCGTTGCTTTTCGAACCAGAATACGACATGTTGTGTCTACCGAACATGTGCTGATTTCGACGCTGTGTAGCTGTCCCACTGGGCCGGCGGAAGTGGCCTCGAGGGAGGGTGTCACAGCCCAGCAAGAGGGGTTTGTAGGTGTTTTTGGCAACAGTTTGTTCTCTTTCAATCTTTGTCGCGTGATACATGAAGGATTCTGGATTTCCGGAAAGTAAAGCGTATTCTAGGCTATATTCCCTTGCTTCGGCCTTCTATCGAACCCACCCTGTGTGTCGCCCGCTGGACAAGCACATGCCGTATACTCCCCCGATGCCAATCCATAACAAAAGTCCGTGGCTTCATCAATGCTGCTGTCCGGAATCGATCGGGATAGCAGGGTGCTGATCGTCAAACTTCTTTCTGCCACGTTTGACTGCCTTAGCGGGCTCGTGGCTGAACAAAAACACAAAATGCACATGGAACATGCATGCAACCTTTGCTGGAGGGTGGAAGGGTAAATCTAATTTATCACCACGTGGAGGTTTGGTTCGACCTTTGCTGGACTTTCCTATTGTACTGCGTCATACTGCATCCTTTTTTCCTTTGTACGTGACTTTTCTTTTTTTTGTTTGGGGGAATACGAGGTACGATGTTGGAGGGAGGGAGGGGGGTTGTTAGTTTCTGCTGTATTATGATGGATGTGTGGTGGTGCCGATGACGATTGGAAGATGGTACAAGGTAATCATCTTCGTCTAGGTTACGAGAACTTGGTTTCTCTTCTAGTATGATGCTGCACACCTACTTACTGTAGGCTTATGACATACTTCTACCCTTGTATTTCAGGTATATCTAGTACTACTAAGGTACTATCGCGAAACATCATGTCTAGACAGACTTATCATGTGCTTCTAGAGTCTTTGACGTCAAAAGCGAGGGCCTAAGGAATCCGGCAAGCAAGCTCAGGTCTGGTGTAAAAAAGCAACCAGGAGGCTGGGCAATTGAACTTGGAAGTCGGCCTGAAGTCTGGGAGGTGGTCACACGAACGTAAGGGGAGGTTTATCAACCATTTAGTTGGCCATCTTGAGCTAGGTAAGGTAAGGTAAGGTAGGGAGATGAAAAGTCTAGTTTTTACGTTTTACGAGGCTGCGGCTCTAGTACACGGTAGAGGCTGGAGGGAGGCGCCGCGGCGAAAGAACTACAGAGTGCAAGACGCCACGGGTGCGGAGGGGATGGAGGTAATACGAAGTAAGCTTAAAGGGATTGGGTATGGCTTGAGAGAACAAAGGGAGCGTTTGTTTGTGTGTGTGTGTGTGTGAGGGAAGGCTTTAAATGTCCGGTGAGATTTTTGCCACTTGCGAGGAGATGTGGAAAATGAGGGAAGACGTATGGATCTCGGTAGGTAGGTTATGAGCCTTGAATCGGGATGGAGTTGATGATGCTAAAATCGACTGGTGTAGTGATATTCGGCTTCTGGTCGTCAGCTGAATGGATAGGACGCATTGCGGCTGAAGTTTGCAGTTGCGGGAATCGCTGCATCTCAAGTCAATTCACGTCAGTTGATTGGCCAAAGATGCACATGATCGGAGCTATCTCGATCGGGGGGGCCATTGCATCGGAACTCGTGACGGCCTCACTTAGCCAGAACCTTCAGGTTTGAAGGAGGGGAAAAAGAAAAATAAGGAGATCAGGCAAGTGAGATGACTGAGAAGACGACGTACGATTCCAAGTTGGTAACGACGAATTCAGTTTCATGTTCTTTCACAGTTTGGTGGGAAAAGAAAAGGAACTGGGATTTCAGTCGCATTGTCTGGAGCCCGAGTAGGGGATGAGCTTGCAATTTCGTCAATTCGTATTTCCGCGTTCGGGGGGGAGGGAGTGGGGGAGGCATAAAGATGAAGCGAAGAGCGAACCTTTGAGTGTCCCTCTTCCATCAATGCCATCGTCACTAATTGGCCTGGAATACCGGAACCTAAGGTACTTGTCTTGTCCATCAAGTACGTATGTAGATGGCGAAAAGGTAAGCGTCAGTGCTCATGCAGAATGATGCAAGAGGATGAATGGCGAACGAATATGCTTCGATAGCTGCAGGACGCCAGTACACCCACCAGGAAGCACGAAAAGCATGCATGTGCAAGGCGTGATGGCACGGGCAACCAGCATTGAACGGTAATTTACAAGGCACACATGATCGTTCGGTTGCACGGGGCATTGAAGAAAGAATAAAAAGAAGCGATGATGACGATGAGCAGTAAGCGAAAGGAGCGAGGAGACGTTCCAGTGGGCTTCTAGATGATTGCGATTGACAGCGGGGACAAGGGGGTCCCAAATATGGGGGGACTTCTCTTTGCCGTGTGTGATATGCCGGGGCTCGGTATCTCCTACGAGCATGGGATTTGGTTGCCTCTGTGAAAATCGGTGGATGGAGTTTTTGCTGTGGTTTGTTGGTAAGCTGAGAGGTGGAAGAAGAACGAAGCGAACCCCCTTTTCGGCAATCTTGTGCCGTGATGTGCGGTGCTTGTCATGGCAGAGAGAGATTGAAACGAAACAATGCTCGATAGGTAAATACGTCGGTGTGAGGTCTCAGGTGAAGAAAGACATGGGGGGAGAACGGTGCAGGTGTGGTTGCGTCCAAGGGTTGGGGTGTGACGGTGTTTACCAGACTGTAAAAATAGATGCGGATTCAAGGTTCTGGAAGAAGAAAAGTCAGAATTGAAGGTACAAAAGAGAATCATTGTTTAGCCACTTGCTGGAGGGTGCTGCTCGGTTGTGGCTGTTGTTCATGTGGGTTGGCGCGTGTACGATGTGTGTCTGTATGTCTCACTTGAAGCGCGTGTAGGGGAGACTCTATTGTCTAGGTAGGTAGGTGGACTAAAAATACACAGACTATCTGCTGATATATGTGACTGATCTCGGTACTACATGGACTGTTGGCGTAACGCGATTCAGTTGTGGTAAGCTAGTGAGCGATTCGAAGCTGTCCATGATGGCAGAAGCAAGTGATCTGACGAGATATGGACTGGTGGTAAGTAGTCGTGTTGAGCATGTGCTTGAAGATGCCAAGCCGACGCTCAGATCAAGCTGAGTCGTATCGAACGAGCCATTGAAGAGTCTATTAGATTAAACAGAAACAGAACCGACATCGACCTTTTGCATCGCCAACACTATTGCTTGATAGTCGGTCTGGGTCCGTCAGGTAGTGCCAGGCCGGACCCTCCGAGGGTGCCGGTCCCGAGACCAAGACCAGGCACAACCCCGTCCAAGCGTGCGATGCAATCACTATGCCAATCGTCTTGTTTCCTCTGCGTCTGTAATTATCGCGCGTATGGCTATTATAGATGCAGATACAAGTTCAAGTACTGGTTACAGTGAGTAGAATAGTGTATCATCTTACCGTAAAGAAGGTACCTACAAAGATGCAGTGTCATCAAATTAATCCACGATCCAACCAACCAACAAATGCTACCACAAGCTTCGCCAGTCGCACCGATTTCCGCTGCCTCTGATTGGCTCGCAACCATTGAACTATGCGCCGGAGCTGAGCTTGAGGCGTCTCCTCCTCCAGCCAGATTTTGACGCCCTACCTGCATTCAATGTTACTTTTGCCTCACCTTGCCTCATGTAGCAATATTCGACGATCACACACACAGACACACACACCTGCACATGCACGCTTCACATGCTAAAAAGGCAAAAGCCCTTCTTGGATGGGATCATGCGTTGAGAAGAAAGTCATATGTAGGTAGATACGAAAAAGCATGGCGACACAAGACGAAACACGATGTGCATCTCGGTCCACTCTTTGCGCAATGGATCGACGAGACGGTGAGGCGAGGCCGATGGAGGGATGGAGATGGCTGCGGCTACTAAGTATTTCCTCCGTGATGGCCATCGCTTGCATTGCCGTTCGATGCGAGCCCGTGGTCGACAAGAGGCCGGGGGGGTCTTGGGGCTGCATGCCTGTCTGACATTTTGATGTTGCTTTGCAGCCAGGGCACATGGGTGATGGCTACACGTGTTGACGAAGGTGGTGATAGATTCACGTATTGATGAAGCTAGAAAACGTATGTAGGCACGTGTAAACGCCTCGTTGCTAGTAGTGTTCAAGCTCCAGCCCGTCGCCGTTACGGGTTCACCAAGCATAACTCCAAGCTTTTTGCCTCGGAAACAAACTAGAACGACGCCTCAAGACAGACAATTGGGCGCCTCCATCCCCATCCCCATCCCCATCGCATTCATCCATCCCTGGCCTGTCATCAACCGCCGCTCGGCTTCTCGGCGCTATGCCCAAGGGAGCAGGAAAAGAGAACAGAAGCCCCCCGTTCCTTCGAAACGGCTGCCAGCATTTGCCCTTATTTCCGTGGTGATGATGATGGTGAAGAACCACTCAAACAAGATGATAGATAGCAGATGGCAGATGGCAGATGGAGAGCAAAAGAGGAGAATAGCAAGGTCAAGCGGCAAGGCAGAGTGTCATCATAGGTCTGTCTCTTTATTCAGCTGCCAATCATTGCTCCTCCGAGAGAACTTGAACCCGTCAACAGTATCGTAACCGAGCCGCTCAGTCCCAAAGACCCGAAAAAAAGGTGGTCGGCGCTTCGCCGGCGACCGATCAATGTCTCAGACCAGCGCATCGCCCATCGTTGGCGCCCGCTCCGGTCAACAACTGCGTCTTGTCCGTCTTCTTCGTCCTCTCCTCCTCCTCCTTGACGAGAGAGCAAGCAAGCAAGCCCTGACGAGCAAAACAATGGAACCCAAACCCCTTCCCCCCCTCCCCATCCCCGCACATTCCCATCAACCGGCTGCCCTGAAATCTCCTTCCAACGCCAGCCCATTTCCCGCTTCGGCCTTGGGGGGGGGCCCTTGTTTCGACGGCGCCTGTCCCGGGCCCTGGGCCAACTGGGGACCGCCCACTGCCTATTACGATGCTAGGGGACTAGCAGGGCCTGGAGCCGAGCTGGTCGAAGCCGCGGGATTGGATGATATTGCATGGCCCAGGGCCTCGTATCGTGGCGTGGCGCTGCTGCTGCAGAAGCACGAGGCTCCACGCACCAGGGCTCCATCCCTTTCGCTCGTTTTTTTCCCTTGTCGCTTTTCCTTGCCCGACCCTCTCTTCTCGCTCCCCTTTGACAAGGTGCCCGGATTCGACTGGACATTGACTGGACGGGGCTGTGGCCGTACCTTGCAGTTGGTACGTGGTATGTAGAACTGGCATTGTGTAGGTACTGGCATTGGCCGCGTGGAGGCGGCAAAACAACGAAGGTACGGACAAGCAGAGAAAAGTCCGATTCAGGGACGGAGATGCCAGCCTCGCCAGGGATGCCAGAACACACGGCCAAGATGTCACGAACCCACCCAGGATGGCCATGACGCCGGTCAGGTAATAGTTGTACTACTACGACATAACTCGTGCCACTGGGCGGCATGGGGGAGGTAGCATGGCCCTCGTACGAGTACTTGTACAGTCACCCGACTGCCCTCGAACTCGGCTTGTCTGCCTGCTTGCTTGCTTTAGTACCTACCGAGATCCCGGGCGCCTTCTTGGCTTGGTGTCTGTAAGGTATGTATCATTGCACCACCAGCTCCCTCAGCTCCAGCCCCAGCACCGGCGCCGGCCTGGCGTCTATGTGCCTGTCTAACTGTCTGCCTGTCCGTCCATACGTCTGTATGTACTGTAGCAGCACCAGCAGCAGCAGCAGCAGACGCTCGTGTGAGTGGAGATGGACGATCCGGCAGCTAATCCCAAAGAAACGCTGCCAGAGAAAGCAAATCAAATATTAATACCAATCCTCAAAGCCTGGCCGGGCTCTTCTTGCCTCTTTCCCACTCCCACTCCCACCCCTGAACCGGAACCTGGCTGAATCCCTTGCCTCCTCCCCCCCCAGCAGCCCATCTTCATCATCCCTATTCCCTACTGCTACTACTATTCCTGACATCCCCCATACGACCTGACATTGCACCGTTTGCCGGTATAATTCACCCCGGGCCTTTTGTTTTACGAACGGGTTTCGAGGTATTTATATATACATACCTTATATATATCATCCATCTGGCTTGGCTTTCTCTTGCACCCGCCCTCTTGTAACAGGAAGAGCCGACGTCGCTTTTAGGGAAGGGAACTCGCCTTTCATTCCACAGCCGTTTTTCTTTCTTTTTTTTCCCTTTCCCACAAGGGGGGCAATTACAAGAAAGACGCGCCTTTTCTACTTCCCAGTCTCTCGCTTCGACTTCTTGGTTCATTCATTATTTACGTTCTTTCCGGTCCTGCGCGCCTCCTTCCCACACACTCGTTTCGCATCCTCCCTTGAGGATTCACGCTCGTTTTCCGAACCAAAAAAAAAGGGAGATAAAGAAAGACAAGCAACACAAATCGCCATCATGCTCTTGTCAGCTTCCCTCTCGGCGCTGGCCTTGGCCACAGTTTCACTCGCACAGGGCACGACACACATCCCCGTCACCGGTGTTCCCGTCGCTCCTGGTGCTGCCGTGCCGCTGAGACAGAATATCAATGACCTGGCCAAGTCGGGGCCGCAATGGTGAGTGATGGCGCCGCCTCCTCCTCCGCCCACTCACCTCATTCAAGAGACAAGAGCGACAAAGACAGACAAGATGAGAAGAAGGGTAGAGAGTCATTGGATGTGCCAGCCGGCATGGAGAACAAGGGAGACGTGACGATGCAGAGGGCTCACATGTGCGTGCGAACAGGGACCTCTACGTTCAGGCCATGTACAACATGTCCAAGCTGGACTCTCATGACCCGTACAGCTACTTCCAGATTGCCGGTAAATACATCTTCCTCCTTCCTGCGAGGCGACGTGACTCTCGGAGCTTTTAGTAACACCAGTTAGGCATCCACGGCGCACCGTACATTGAGTACAACAAGGCCGGAGCAAAGTCGGGCGACGGCTGGCTGGGCTACTGCCCTCACGGTGTATGTTTGATGATCAAAGAAGAGCGCGGCGTTCACGACGGACTTGAAGCTCGCCGCGTCGTGAGCCGGAAACCCATCTCTGACAGTTTCTTTAGGAGGACCTCTTCATCAGCTGGCACCGCCCGTATGTCCTGCTCTTCGAGGTAAAGATCAATCATGCCGGACTCGGACCCCATACGAACATCAACTGACATGCTCCCAGCAAGCCTTGGTCTCCGTCGCCAAGGGCATCGCCAACTCGTATCCCCCGTCCGTCCGCGCAAAGTACCAGGCCGCCGCCGCCAGCCTGCGCGCCCCCTACTGGGACTGGGCCGCCGACAGCTCCGTCCCCGCCGTCACCGTCCCCCAGACGCTCAAGATCAACGTCCCCAGCGGCAGCGGCACCAAGGCCGTCGACTACACCAACCCGCTCAAGACCTACTACTTCCCGCACATCTCCATGACCGGCTCGTACGGCGAGTTCACCGGCGGAGGCGGCGACCACACCGTCCGCTGCGCCGGCTCCAAGCAGAGCTATCCCGCCACCGCCAACTCCAACCTGGCTTCCCGTCCCTACAAGTCCTGGATCGTACGTTCTATCTCTCTGCCTTCTTCTCTCTCTCGCTCGTCTTGTTCCGGTTTACAAAGCCTTCGTCACTGACACAAGCGGCCCGCAGTACGACGTCCTGACCAACTCTCAAAACTTTGCCGACTTTGCTTCCACCAGCGGCCCCGGCATCAACGTTGAGCAGATTCACAACGCCATCCACTGGGACGGTGCTTGCGGCAGCCAGTTCCTCGCTCCCGACTACTCCGGCTTCGACCCCCTGTTGTAAGTTAAGTCAGAAATCCATCGCACTCAGCAGAGTCTGACGCTTGCATAGCTTCATGCACCACGCCCAGGTTGACCGCATGTGGGCCTTCTGGGAGGCCATCATGCCCTCGTCGCCCCTCTTCACGACCTCGTACAAGGGCCAGTCCCGCTTCAACTCCAAGTCGGGCAGCACCATCACCCCCGACTCGCCCCTCCAGCCCTTTTACCAGGCCAACGGCAAATTCCACACCTCCAACACCGTCAAGAGCATCCAGGGCATGGGCTACTCGTACCAGGGCATCGAGTACTGGCAAAAGTCCCAGGCCCAGATCAAGTCGAGCGTCATCACCATCATCAACCAGCTGTACGGCCCCAACTCGGGCAAGAAGCGCAGCGGCCCCCGCGGCATCTTGTCCGACATTGTGACCGACGTGGAGAACCTCCTCAAGACCCGTTACTTCGCCAAGATCTCCGTCAACGTGACCGAGGTGACGACGCGTCCCGCCGAGATCAACGTCTACGTCGGCGGCCAGAAGGCTGGTAGCTTGATCGTCATGAAGCTCCCCGCCGAGGGCATGGTCAACGGCGGCTTCACCATTGACAACCCCATGGAGAGCATCCTGCACGGTGGTCTCCGCAACGCCGTCCAGGCCTTTACCGAGGACATTGAGGTTGAGATTCTCACTGTAAGTTGAACTCTCTCATTCAATCATTGTCTACATCAAGATCTGTTTGCTGATCCCCAACCGCAGAAAGACGGACAAGCCATCCCCCTCGAGACCGTCCCCAGCCTGTCCATCGACCTCGAGGTCGCCAACGTCACCCTGCCCTCCGCCCTCGACCAGCTGCCCAAGTACGGCCAGCGCTCCAGGCACCGCGCCAAGGCTGCCCAGCGCGGACACCGCTTCGCTGTTCCCCATCTCCCTCCTCTGTAAATGGGAGGACGAGAGTTTTTCGCGTGTCCTGTCTATCAAAGGGTGAGATAGCCAGCCAGCCAGCCAACTAGCCAGCCAGCCATTTTTTTGACGCTCCCCTTTTTTCTCAAAACCTCTTTTACTTCTTGATAATTTTGGCGAAACGATATTTGGCTATTTAGAGTGCTGGGTGGTGTTGTGCGTGCGCGTGCGTGCGTGCGTGCGCTTTTGGTCTTTTTTGTGTGTCTCTGTGTGGGCTTTTGTGTGATGGAAAGAAAGTACATTATTGGCAGATGACGCTTGAATATACATATATATGACTTTTCTCCTACTTGAATTCGGGAGCTTTACTTCTTCCTATCGCTTCATTTTGCCGTTTGCTGTGCGGGCGTGGATGCAGCAGAGCTTCTTCAATGTTTCTTCTCCAGCTGTGCTTTTGCCTTCTTATGCATGTCCTTCTTTTGAGCATATCGATCCGGACATGTTGGTTTTAGCTGTGCTTTGGGGATTGGCGAGTGGCGCTGTAGATGCTCGACTGTCCGTCTTTGTGCAGAGTGAGGTTGACAAGATTTCAAGATTCAGCGCCACCACCTGATGCACTCAGCCATGCCATGCATGTCGAATACCAGAAACAGCCGGTTATAAGCCTACAATACACATCTCTTGGCTACCTATATGAAATATACGACATGCCGCAAAGCAAAGTAAAAAGAAACCCAACGAGTGCTCATAGTGGAATTCTGCATAATAGAAGATAATAGAAAAGCTTAAGCTAAGAAATAAAAAAAGGTAGAATAAATCTAAGGTTTCTTATAACGGGAGTCTGCATAATAGAAGATAATAGAAAAGCTAGAGGTAAGAAAAAAAAAAAAGTAGAATAAATCTATAAAGCAAAAAAACATGCGGCCTGTGTGGATCGAACACACGACCTTCAGATATCGATGATAAGGACCGAGTTTGGGAAACTTCAGTCTGACGCTCTCCCAGCTGAGCTAAGGCCGCAACTTGTTGAAAGTCGGGGGTCTTGTTAGTGGTTATACCGGGTGTGCTGTTTGTTTGCACTTGGACGCCAAGCGAGATGTTTTTTTTGTCTTTGTCATGGGACTGGCTGTGGTTTAGACGGCTGTGATTAAAGCATGGAGGGTTGCTGGAATGTTCTTTTTATGTTTGATTTTCTCTGATTCTTTGGTTAGGAGGGGAATTGTTTGGTGGCGGGCTTTGGTATTGGTTGTGTGTGTGGATTGGTTGGTGGCTGATGATATTGCCGTAGTACATAGCACTCTGGAGAGCAATTCATAGAGTAGAAAATGAGATGAGATACCCTGTGGTTGTAGCTGCATTTGCTTTGAGTGTGGAAATACTTGGGAGGAAGTGTCACTACCTAGGAGATTAGATTTGATATGTGAAAGGATTTCTATGGCTCGATTTGTGCGTTGAGCGAATCTGAGATATGAAACCGCCAGGTTGGGCCAGTATCGTAGTATCTATACGGCAGCTGATGAGAGTGCGATAGGCTTCTGTGTAAGCAATGGGGGAATGTAGAAAGAGACATTCTAGAGAGATTGGCGTGAAGCTCATGGTTTCCCAGCACATGAATCGCCCGAGTATGCGTTATTGAAACTTGTGAGACTGTCAGAGTCTGGTTCCGTCTCCAGACATGTCTTGTCTTGACTTCAAAAACAAAGAAAGTCGTCATTAGAATATGAACTTAATGTTATAGGAAGAGAGGAGGCGCGTCGACAGGTATTGAGATGACATGACGTCCTCTTTGAACCCTCTTTTGGCTCGCGCTGAAACCTCAAGAGTTCAATGTATGCATCAGCCTCTCGATGGGCAGACTCGGAATTATCATTACCGTTATGTACCGCTTTCTCTACAGAGACAGTCCGAGGATCTTCCATCACCCGGGCTTTGAATCTCTTAGGACTTGATCTGCTTCAGTCACTTGCATCAAAGTCTGGGGAATCGCACGATGCGTATGAAGATTCAATGTCCAGGGTATACAGGCACTTGATGAGTGCATCTGTCAAGTTTCGCTTTCAAGATGTTGAGTGAAGAGTCCAAGGACAGTTATGATATAGTAGATTCTCCTCCCCATTGACCTCTGAAGGCAATGGCAATGCGAGTGTATGAAGAGACTGATTGCTGCCCCCTCCCCCCTGCATGCGCAGTGGGCTTGCCCCGGATAGCTGCGCAAACTCAGCACTTGGTCATGAAGAACTATTATTATACTATAATTATTAATAAATGCTTTATTATTACTAGTATATTTATTTATATTTTAATATAGAGTTATATAACTAATATTTTATATTTGAAACTATTATAGTTAGCTTTATTTACTCTTACTAATCTGATTTCGCCAAACGAAGAGCTTCGAGGAAGAAAGTGAACCTGCTGCGGTCCTGTTGGTACCAACACTGAATGCAGGAATTATCATTGTTTGGTGTCTCTCAGTAAACCCCGGACTTTGTCACTGGTATGAAGTGATGTTGCTAGAGAGAAGCTCTTCAACTTCCTCGTCAAAGCAAACTTCTGGAACGGCCGATGTCTTTCTATTGAACCACGCAGATCCCTCTGAGCTACACCCTAGACTTTGCCTCGGGTTTTAAGTGAATGACCTTGAGGGCCTCAAGACTCATGTGACTTCGCCGCCGTGGTCCCCCAGCCCTTGAACATGGGCCATCACCAAAAGCGCACCTTTGGGGCCTCTTTTTGACTCTCCACAAGCTTGAAAGCACGGCATGGACTACCAACTCGACTCCTTGCTACCTCCCACAGACGGGCTTGGTAAGATAGTGTCAAGTCGACGAACCACAGCGAAGCCTCTGTCTCCTCAACATGCACGCATCCATAGCCTCAATATCAACGTGCAACTTCAACAATGCAGTGATCATAAACTCACGTGGCGGCACGCATGCGCGAATCCTCCGAACACCTTGACAACCAGCCCCCCTTAGCCGCTGACTGAGTGACTCTGCCATGTTCAACGACAGAAAGCTCCGCTGACAGAGCAACTACGCGTCTGATGCTGTGTAAGCCAAGACGCTTACATGCCGTTGCAATGAGAGACGAGGGGCGCCATTGCAAATCAGACGCTCATCCGCCGGTGGGTTCGTGCGTTTGCCTCCACAGAGACCGACCGACCGAGACTCGACTCGGAAGGGACCGCATGTCGTTACAGCTCAATATTGAGTGGCTTTCAGTATTCAGGGATGTTGGTCACAGCTATTGGTTCTAATAATCATGGCGCGCCGGCTTGGTGGTGCTCGAATATGCATGCTGTTGTAGCACACACTGGACGGAAAGGGGCGAGAGGCAAACGGGCTCTTGCACCAAGCGACAACCCGGGGTGTCCCCGTTATTTCTGCTAAGAGCTGAGAAATACCAAACTGTCAGCGGCCAGTTTTGAGCCGCTCTTCAGCAGTTGGTAGTAGGAGAAGCAGGTGGTGCCACCGGAGAAGCGGCCATGGCAAGACGGTGCAACGGGGACGGCTCTGGCGGCCGACACAACTGTATTCGGGGCAGCACTAAAATAGAATGATATATCATGTTGCCTTGGCGCACTAGTATTCAGTCTGTGCGACAGACATGAAGTACGGCGCGATGTGTGTAGATTCAGCTCTTGTTGGGCGCCGGTTGAAGGATTCAGGATCAGCACCTGCTGTGTTGACCTAGACGCAACCTCGCTCACGCCGGTGGATGGACGCAACTGATATCTGTGCAATCCGATAATTCCAAGACAGAGATGAGAATTCAATAGCCTTCTGGTTTCACGTGGGCGTAAATCGATGTTTTAGCGAGTGCTTGCCATGCCACAAGAGGCTTCCTGGGCTATATCTGTCAGATCTCCTAGTCTCAAGGCAACTTTATCCGCCAATTTCGGTAAAGGGACCAAGGATTGAGGGTTTGTTTGTCACGACGACGTGTTGGAGGGCTGCGAATTTCGCCGGATTTAGATGAGCACGTTCGATATGCGGCATCGCCGAACGGCGTGGCAGGCGAGATATCAGGCCTTTGTTCGCTGCTGTTCGTCCTCGTCTGGGGTGTTCGGCGCCCTTTTTGCGTGCAGCTGTGGGCTTCCCGCGGAGTAGCTGGGTTAAAAACCTCTGGAAAGGGTCACTTTATGCGGATGGACGTCGTTTGTTTGGCGGTGGCCTGTGATGAGCGGACTGTGTTCTTTCCGTTTCCTTTCTGTCCAAAATTGTTCCGATGAAGATGACTATCAGGTTGCATGACGTATTAGACGAAGAGCAAACAGGCACGAATTTCTGGCTTCATCTGAACGAGGCTCGGGCTGCTGGTTGCTGCGAATTGGAGCTTCGGGTGAGAGACGGCCGAAGCTGGAGAAGGAAAGTCAATTAACGTCGGCATATGAAGATCCATCTCCCCGCTTTCTTGGCTTGCTGGTTAGCGGGACATTTTCGAGGGGAAAAGCTGGCTAAAAAGGGCGGCGAGGAATAAGAAATCAAGCTTGAAGCTTGCAAAAGCCACCGCCCGAGCGCCACTGTTTGTCCCTTTCGCCCTTTTCCAGTATCTGTACACACAGAGGAGAAGTCTGGTGTCAGTTGAAGACCAAGAAAAGAAGAGGCAACTATCGCCGCTCCCTTATCTCCACGTTATCGCACTCGCCCGGTAGCACCTGCCACCTGCCATCATAATGCTAACCTTGGTGGTACCTGCCTGGCACGACAGCACTCCAATTGAACTCGGCGATAGGATTTGTCTTCCTCATCATCCCCTCGACCTTTGGTGATTCTGCCTTTCTTTCGTGCTTCTAACCCATTCTTCTTGTAATCACACCACTCAACGATGAACTAATCAAATATCACTCAGATACTGCTCCGTATCTACAGGCCGATCAGCATTGCAGGCCAATCACCAGCCATCTGCAGCCTAATCAATGGCGGCCTTCGGACATATTCCACCTTCTCGTGCTCCCCGGCTTCCGTCCCATAGGCTTCGCTGCAGCCACCCAACAGACAGGCGGGAGCGCGGCCAGAACGTGGCATGGACAATGGTTGCACACACCTGCTTACAAGTCTCGACCAATCCGCGGCCTCGCCTTTGACGCCGTTGTCAACGAGTCAGCATCCCGACAATCAAGTGACTGCTCCAGTGCGCTTGGAGCCATCGCGTATCTAGCGGCGACGGCGCCGTGGGGAAGCTCCAGGCATGCATGGCCCTTTGCTTACATTGTCGTCTGCTCCGATCTCCATGCGTCCCCGGCAGCTCACTGTCGTGAACATTTACTCGCACGAGGTACACTTCACCTGCTGCACCCAGCGGCTCTTCATCTTGGTGCAACTGTGACATCAGCCAGATTCCCGTTCCCGATCGTCCCTCGGGTGCTTCGGGAACCGACTGCTCAAAGCAGAACAGCCCGCCCTCTTCTGACGAGCCTGGGACTGAGGTCATGGCAGCAGCATCGGTAGCGCCAACGGCGAGTTGCAAGAGATCCAACAATTGTCTGGGATCTCGGGCTTCTCTTGCGTTCTGCTGATTGGGCCTCGTCGAGCGGGCCAGGAGACTTGCCTTTGGGGGTCGCAGAGCCCGACGGAAACGAATGTTCCAAGGCTTCCAAACTACAACTCATTGGGCCAAACGGCGGGCGGTCCTGGCTGGACTGCTCATGGCCGGGCTCTGTCTGGCGCTAACAGTAAACCAAGGCTTGACTCCTCGTCCAGATATGCTGTGTGCGGTGTACCAGCAGCAAAAGGGTGAAAGAACACGGGTTACATCGCCGCCTTGCTCGGGCCAAGGGCGAGGCCATGCACGAGCATTCCAAACTGGAAAGGCCAAATGGTCAGAGCCAAGGAATCCGGACCGCGCACAAGGCATGCCGGGGGATGATTCAAGTGGGTTGTCTGTCAGCAAAATCTCCTCTGGCAATTCGCCTTCCTGCGACCGACTACGAACTGCTCCGTACAGTCAGAGAGAGCAATTTCGAGCAGACGCGAAGAGATTCCCCCTTCCCCTCGCCCGTCGCCATCGGCCTTGTTTTGGAGGGAGAATGTGGGGAGTGTTGGCATCGGCCATAAGCCCCAGACGGGCACTTAGACACTACTAACCTTAGTTCCAACCAGGATGCACATCAGTTTGGGGTTAAGGCGGAGTTGATGGAGAACGGCCGGCATCAACAGCCACCTATGACGGAGCGCCTGGGGTCGGGAGAGGGGCAGCAGTTCTCCAATCTTTCATCGCAACCCTCCGTTGCCCAGGTTCCCAGTCACGATGCCGCCAGCAGCAAGGACACGCAGACAAGGACAGATTGGGATTGTCTCCATGCTCGGACACACTCAAACAAAAGGGTATCAATAGACTGAGTGGCGTTTTCACGGCCGCCACTATCCTTCCGCGGCTGGAGCTTTGTCCACTTACATGCATCAACGCCCTCTCAGCGCCTCGGTTTGTCGGCGTCGTTTGCAACTGCAACGACAACGGCAAGCGTTCGCGCGGTATCCGAACGCGATGAATCAAGCGGCTACTTGGAGCGCCCAAGATACCGTACCTGTATGCTGAACGGTGACCCCAATGCTTACCCTTACCAGTAGACACCATAGATAGGCGATACCTGGGCTGCTACGGAATATGCCGACTGCGGTGAGAAAACCGAGCCGGATGAGAGACAAAGCATCAAACCCCGGCCCTGAATGCATATGCCGTGTCGGTCCGCCGTTTGTAAAGGCACGACAGCGCGCCTACGAGTACGACAAGGACAGCCTTCATAACGAGCCGGCCTCCCCCCTTCTTCGTACCAGCTCCAGAACAAGCAAGTCCGCGTGTTTTCTCCGTGTGTGCCATCGCCTCAGCGTCTTCTTACTCGTGCATCTCTGAACTAGAACTGCTGGGCCTCTCCCCCGCATCTTCATCCCTGTCTAGCTCCTTGTTCTGGGAGTCAATCGTCGTCGTCGTCACACCCACCCAGCCCCAGCCTTTCCCTTGCACCTCTGTGATAACCCATACATGAACAGCCTTGCCTCGATTGGCTCACGGGATTGCAGCTCGCATCTACATGTACACTGACCCTTGATCCGGGCTGGCCTGGCTCCTCAAAGTGCGGATCCCCAGTCGTGTATTACTCCGTACGAGTACATTTCCACGTCCTATCTGCACTTATATATGGCCACATGCCTCCGTCCTAGGCATACATTTACCAGGTCCCGCCCCATTCCCCCGAATTCCTCCTCTTTCCCCCCTCTCTCTCCCCCGGGATCGATTCACGGTATCCGAGAGGGCGCTCAATTTCTGTCTGACTCCTCAGTTGTATAAATCGCTTAACAGGTCCAGAGACCCGGTGGTTGCCGCCCGTCTGTCTGAGACCCGGATCAGCAGCACAGGACCGACGTTGTTTTCCCTCCTCCAAAGGCCACCACCCCTCCTCCCCAACTCCTGTCCTTTTACTTTCTCTTTCGCTTAAACCCTGTGAGAGGTTGCGGCTACTACTTGTTTGTCTTTTCTTTTTCTTTTTCTTTTGGAAAAGCATAGATTTGTTTCCTTTTTTGTTATTTTCCTCTGTTATAGTGGAGGCTTTCTGTGATTTTCTTTTTGCTTTGTTCGAGAGATTCTGCCCATCATGAGCGACACAGAAAAGGCGCCGGTCGCAGACAACATCTCCAATTCCGAGGTCGACCAGATTGTTGACCCGGATGCGGGCCTGTCCGATGCCGAGAGGGCGGAGAATGTGAGTCTCTTCTTTCCAGCTGGGGCTCGTGAAAGGCGCTCCGAGGGCATCACCGACTGACTGACTGGTTCACAGGAACGGCGACTGCTACGGAAGCTTGACCTGGTTCTCATACCATGGGTAAGTCCCCTGGTCTTTTCCTGTCTTGTTTCGCCCTGAACACCAACCGGATACCCCGAGTCGCTTGCCATCTTGATACAAGGACAGGCTGCTAACAATTGGTCCCAGCTCACCCTTCTGTATCTCATGTGTTTCCTCGACCGCACAAACATCGGCAACGCCAAGGTGGCCAATCTCACCAAGGACATCCCCATGTCAACGTCTCAATACAATGCGTCGCTCACAATCTTCTTCATCTCCTATGCCATCTTTGAGGCGCTTGCCAACTTCCTGCTCAAGCGAACCCGCCCCTCCATCTTCATCCCCATCATCATGTAAGTCTTTGTCCCCGTCACCGGCCGAGTATCACACACACACACACACAATTCGAGTAATTACTTTGGTAATCTGACCATGGTTCTCTGGAAAAAATACAGCGTTCTCTGGGGCGCATGCATGCTCGGAATGGGCTTCGTCAAGAACTGGTCCGGCCTCATGGCCGCTCGGTGGTTCCTGGGCGCGTGCGAGGCCGGTCTCTTCCCCGGCGTCAATTACTACCTCTCGTGCTGGTACAAGCGCAACGAGTTCGGCGTGCGGGCGGCCATCTTCTTCTCGGCCGCAGCCTTGGCCGGCTCCTTTGGCGGCCTCCTCGCGGCAGCCATTGAGAAGCTCGACGGCAAGAGGGGCCTGGCCGGATGGGCCTGGATCTTCATCATCGAGGGCGCGCTGACGATGCTCATCGGCTTCATCTCCTTTTTCATGGTGCACGACTTCCCCGACGAGGCCAACTTCCTGTCCAAGGACGACCGCATGCGCGTGCTGTACCGCCTCAAGCAGGACAAGCAGAGCTCCGCCGAGCACGAGACGTTCAAGATGCTGTACTTTTGGCAGGCCGTCAAGGACTGGAAGACGTACGCCGGCATGCTCGTCTACATGGGCCCCCTGATGCCGCTGTACTCCTTCAGCCTGTTCCTGCCCTCCATCATCCAGCAGATGAACTTTAGCAGCGCGACGGCCGTCACCCAGCTCCTCAGCGTCCCGCCCTACGCCGCCGCCGCCGTGGCCACCGTCGTGGCGGGCCTCTACTCGGACAGGATCCAGAAGCGCGCCGTCTTCAACATCTCCATCTCCCTCGTCGGCATCGCCGGCTTCATCATGCTCATCGCCTCGACCAACCCGGGCGTGCAGTACGCCGGCACCTTCCTCGGCGCCATGGGCATCTACCCGTGCATCCCCATCACCATCGCCTGGGTCGCCAACAACGTCGAGGGCGTCTACAAGCGCGGCATCGTCCTCGGCACCGTCATCGGCTGGGGCAACATCAACGGCGTCGTCAGCAGCAACATCTACTACGACGCGCCCCGCTACGTCCAGGGCCACGCCACCATCATCGGCTACATGTTCGTCGGCGTCTTCGGCGGCAGCATCCTCATGGCCGCGCTGCTCAGCAGGGAGAACAAGAAGAGGCTCAACGGCGAGCGCAACCACTGGGTCGACGGCAAGACGCAGCGCGAGATTGAGGAGATGGGCGACATGCGTCCGGACTTTATGTACACTATTTGAGGGCGTTTCTTTTTGCAGGAGGGGTCTTTGCAAGAGGAGGGAAATTGGCGGTGGTTTTACTGATGCGCTTCATCGAATCTCCGATACTTGTTATGCAGGGAGAGAGCCTTTCTGCGAGCCTTTAGGATATGCAACGGTTTTAGAATAGGGGTTCATAGGTTTCTTGGAGAAACTTTACGTTTTTGGATACCACTACCTTTTGAATACGAAAATAAATTGCATGGAGTATGAGATAGAGGCTGTTTCTGTTCTTATTCGTCTGTTTCACTTGATCACAGTATCGTGTGTCATTAGCAAAGTCGCGGAAAGCTCTCTCATAGGAGCGCGGCAAACGACAGCGTGTCTAAGAGAACCATATGGGTCCGAAAGTGACTCCCCCGTCCTACTGTTAGCCAGGAATTGCCAGTCGTATCAATACTCTTCCGAACTTTGTACATGGAAAACAGAACGGGGCAGAACAAGAAGCATAGCCTTGGAGTGGGAAACTAGGGCGCATGCAGATGAATGAAGACAAGCGGGTGAGCTCGTTGTATCTGCGCTCGCTGCATAGGGTCTAATTTGCACATGGAATGTCGGTGCCTGGAGGGTGGACTGTTGGGCTCTTGAGACCATCATTGGGCCATCCGTGTGTGAGACCACAGAGAAGGAGGAGCGGTGGTCAAGGTGGCATTCGATGTCCGCAGTGAGGAGGCTCGGAGCTCGTCTGCGTGACAATATCTTCTTGGCCCGTTGGTTATACGACCAGTCAGGTACCAATGCATATAGTGTCGTGCGAGAAACAGCGTCGTCACTGCATGAGAGCATCTCGTAAACAATTTCGCGGACTCACCCAGTACTGTGACTTTTCAGGGGGGAGGCAGCAGGTCGGGATGGGTGGTGAAGACGCCAATGACCATGTGATGAGACTTGGATGATTCCCTTGACCCCCCAAACGAATTATTGGGTCCAGTTCCCAAAGGAAGTGGGGTTGACTCCGAGCCTCGTGTAGGAGGAATCTGCTGTTGGCTGTTTTCTTTGTGTCATGTTCCAGATCTGCTAGACGGGGCTCGAGCGTGAGAGATGCATCTGAGACGGTCATCATATGCGGCAGCCAGCAGAAACGAGGCGTTGGTTCCAGAACATGGGCCAGGACAGCAGCAGCACTTCTGCGCCCTCGTGGCGGCGGCGTGGCCCTCTTGTTTAATTTCCCGACGCAGGCCTCGAGTGATACTATGCTCGAGGCGTGAAATCCCACGAGGTTTGGCGGCGCCTCGGGAGGTTAAACCAGATTCGAGAAGCTTGGACCCCACCGGTGGCTGTGGGTTCATCGAGGCCACGATCCTTGTTTGCAACGGTTCCAAATCCCCACTTGCCGCTCCGTGGAGTGGGATCGCGTCTTCGCAGCTGGGTTGTAGGGCTGGCTGGGCGACATGGGGCTCGCCTGTGTTTTGACCTCATTGTGCTGATGGGATTCGTGATGAGTAAAAGGAGGCCTTGGCTGAATCAAAAGCCAAAGCAGTAAAGAAGAAAACCGCTTGGAGCAATCCGCTAACACATGTTGGCCCGCGTTCCTCCTTCTTAGCGCAGCCTTTGCGAGACGGCTGCCGGAGACTCGGAGGACAAAGTGCGACCTGAAGCCGCTTGGGAGCGGGGAGGAGGAAGACAAAGATGCTTGCACACACTGTCTTGACTCGGCATGCACGCAGCCTCGACCCATCGCTTGGCCCGTGTCTCTCGCTCTGGATGCTGCCGATTCAACAATTACCTTGTTTTCTTTCGAAGATGGCGGTTGCCTAACATGGGGGTTGGAATTATGATACATCAGCATCTGAACTTCTTTGTCTGGCGACGATCTGAGCCAACTTTGAAACGCGTGATCTGCTGTCAGTACAATGATTCTCATCTCTTCCCGGTCATAGCCAGACACAAACGGCATGGCCCGAATTGGATAAGGCACTTCGATGGGGAAATGAAGCAAAAATAGCCTTGAAGAGGGGCAGCCTTCTGCAGCCGTTGATCGTGGACTTGATAAAGCAAATGAGGTAAGCGGCGAGCTGTTGTGAATGCATGTTGGGCGGGCTGAAGCAGACGAAATGGCGTTGAGGGCAGAGAGTAGCCTGTGCTGCTGCCACGAGACACGATTTGATGCGCCCTTTCGATCCTTAGGGGCGTTTCGGGCTGGGGGATGTTGGCGCTGGCATTCAGCTCGTGTGGCTTGAAGGACGATAGTGCGTAGAGTCGGTGACATGCAGGTCAATTGTCGGGCTTCACTGGCAGCTACACTGTGAGTGCAATGGAGGGCAAATATTACTTTCGCTGGGTAAGGATTTGATGCTATCGTGGATGCGATAGAAGCAAGAACGCAGAATAACGTAGAGGAGAGCTGAACAGTTGAAAAGATCAAAAGTGTGGGATCGAGGTACGTAGAGCCAGGTGGGGAGGTTGGATGAAGAATAAAGGGGAAAGAGCAGGAAGGACGCAAGAAGCACAAGGAAGGAGCTTTGGTCACGATAGTCGCTGCTTCCTGTTTGCCTCTTTCCTCCTGCCTCTTGCCCTATCCTGCCTCCTTCCAGTCTGTGCAATGACGCAGCCAATCATGATGAAGGGCTTCCACCGCATTCTGGGCCATCTCGACGAGATTCGTGCCTCAGAAAAGATGCAAACAATCGCAATCCGAGCCTCATTTCCATTCCAGAGGCCCTCGAGGTACTGACTGCTGCTAGTCAAGCCGCAACTAACGTCTTACGCCGGCTGACGAGGTGACTGAATTGTCGCGAGATGGGTGACAGTTGCCGGTGTGACGACTAAACAAGTGTAGGCCGTCTGAGTGGCTTCGACGACGATTCGGACGAATTGCTTCGCATTCTCCGTCCTGTGCACACGATCCCGCACCCAGTTTTCAGTCTCTGATCTGGATGCACACTTCTATCTCCGATCATTTCATCAGCAATTCCGATCCCGGTTTCATCTGCACCGAATCTTCAACAGCCTCCAGCGCCAGCCCAGCTCAGCCAAGAGAACCGCCGGGCTTTCCAACCGCTTCGGCTGAGTGCAGCTATCGTGACACAGGCATCCTCTGGTGCAGCCACTTGAAGCTGCTTTTGAAATCCATCCAATACTATCACTGGTAGAGCCTGGTTTCCGCGTCTGCCTCAATCTTCGGTCTCCATCCGGTCTCAGGCTCATTCTTCTCTAAACGAGGCGAGACTCTCGGCGTCGGCTGGTTGCCTTTCCTTTGATTCGCCTCTCTTCCCCTTGTCTTGATACAACCCAGTTCCAATTGACCAGCAGGTTTGTTTCTGGTACAGGATGTGACGAAGCTCCTCCCAGAGACCTGTCGCCTCGTTCTGATTCTTTGTGTCTGTCTCACCGCATACCTCTAGCCAGTGCCTGGCAGCTACCACCAGCTGGCAGCCTCCGTCCATCTTTTTTGCACGACCGATTCCTCTCTAGACCTCGCAACTTGCGTTCAGCACTGTTTCTTCACTTCTACATCCGAACTTTTGTTGCATTTCATCGCGTCGCCTGCTCTTTCGCCGTTCAACCCATCTGCTCCCTCCTCTTCCGCAATATCACTGTCCTCGTGGCGGAACGACTCGACCATTTCCAACTACCTGATATCACCACTTCCCATCACAGCCGCCATTCACCGCACATGCCATTGTTTGCACGGCTGCTTCGACGTTTCCAGTTAATCCGCCATGGAGTTTAACGCAACCTTGGACCCCGTTGCGGTGGATGATGAGCAGTTGAGCCATCACCAAATCAACACGCTCGTTCTCGTCGAGCGAATCGGCGGCACCCTCAGCCTGATCTCAGTCATGCTCATCTTCGTCACCTACTGGCTGGTGCCTCGAGTGCGCAATGTGCAAAACACCTTCATCGTCTTTGCCAGCGTGTCGAACATTGGCGCGAGTATCGGGAGCATCATTGCCTACGATGGCATGGAAGCCGGCCAAAGAACGGCTTTGTGCCAGGCTCAGAGTTTCATGTTCGAAATGTAAGCAGACTGCTCTGTCGGATGGCAAAACTACTTTACAGAGTGGTATGGACTCGAATCTGCTGCAGAACATCACTAACCATGGGTGTCCCTCGATAGGTTCATGCAGTCGGATCCCTGGTGGTCTCTGGCCATGGCTGTCAACGTCTTCCTCGTCTTCTACTTCCATACGAATCCAGACTCCTTCCGCAAGCGCTGGTGGATCTACTGCCTGATCTGCTATGGAGGACCCTTCGTCATTGCTCTGACTCTTCTCCTTGTCAGAAGTCCTCGGGGGCTTGTGTACGGCGGAGCTACAGTAAGAAGCACCTTATCCCCAACCCTTAGAAACTTCTTTTCCTTTGCTCTCTGGCTAACCAAAGCTTCGTGCTGCCATAGATCTGGTGTTGGGTCGACAAGGAATGGGACTACATTCGAATCTACACATACTACATGCTCATCTGGATATGCATCGTCGGTTCCATCCTCTGTTACTTCTTGGTTGGATGGCATGTTTTTCGCATGAGAAATCGGCTCCGCAGCTTTTCCACGTCCAGGAACAGGGAAAAGGACAGGGGAGTGGACCAAGTATGTGTGTTTCTTTTCAGCGTATCGACCAAGTGCGTAGAAGTCTCAAGCTGACAATGACCGACTCGCAGGGAGGGGATACGGCGCAGAATGGCTTCTATGGCACTGTCACCACCGAGGTTCAGGTGACGCATACTCTGGCCGATTCTGTCCCCCCGGAGCCCCAACCGGCTTATATACCCCGGAACACCAGGCATGTGTCGTTCGATAGCCCAGAGCCCGAGATCCAGCCCTCCTCCGACAACCAGTACTATTCCACCGTCACAACCGCCCCTCAAGAAGCCCCTCCTCCGCCTCCATTGTTCCAGCGCTTCATGACCACGGTCACAACCATTACAGGCAAATTTCGCGTCGGCGATCCCATCAAGAGAGCATATTTGAGGACGAGTTTCTTGTTCGCGCTGAGCGTGTTGGTCACATGGATTCCAAGCAGCCTAAATCGTATCCATGGCTGGCTTGATGGAGGATCTCCTTACGAGTTCCATGTTGCGACCGCGGCGGTCTTGCCCCTGCAGGGTCTATGGAACGGAATCATCTTCTTCGTCACTAGTTGGCGCAGCATAAAGGCTTGGATCAACGAGACGTTCAAAGCCAGCGCTGCCGTCATTGAGCGACACAAAGCAGACGAACTCGGCATGAACGAGCGCACCGCTGGCCCGTTGAATCCATTGAACCGATGCGATTCCTTCATGGATGATGGTGATTCTGCAACCATCGGGAGCGATGTGGAACTCAGACGTGTTCCCAACTCGGGAACAAAAACGGCGCACCCTCTGTAGAGGATGATTCGGGCCAGATGCAAGTTGCCGAAGCGGGCAGCGGTTTTCGACTTTACTCCTTACATTTTCTTCTACCTTGTTTATATACCCTTTTCGGGAAGAGACAGAGCATATTTGGTCAGGCGATAGTCGGTCAGCAGTGATTGGCCATTTCTTTCTACAAAGCATGTATGCGACATGATTTGCCAATGGGGTTTCCAAGTGAGTGGCCACGGCAAGGGGGCAGGTGTCGATATGCGCAATACTTGCTTAGCGGCAAAGGTCGAGGCCGAGGCTTTGAAGACATACAGACTACGAGGTTGATGCACGGACATATGTTTACGAATCTGTCATTGTTATAGCTACGTAGTAAAGCAACGCCGCGGCGGTTTGAGTGATAGTTAATTGACCAGGTAGTGCGATGACAGCATTCAGAACAGATATCAAGATCTTGTGTGGAACAGAGCGTTGCTGTGCAAAGGACGCAGTCAGTGCTTGTACACTATTTGCCTATACAAAGAATACAATGAAGACGTTGAAGTCCACCATTTCATCGGCCGTTATTCGTTACATCGTCCATGCCCAACCGTGTACTCCAAAGTCCGCCATGAGTCCCAGCATTCCTTTTACACTGCCTACATCATGAAGCCCCTGTGTCATAAAGCCCGTAAATTATAATCATAGGAAGCAGAATATAATCCTCTCAGACATATTTTCTGAAGATAAGAGTACAATGACATCCTTCCAGCAAAGGGGGACTCCATGAAGGCGTCCCCGCCTAGAGGTCAAAATTGAAGGATGATCGACGCCGGTTTTTGTTGTGTTATGTCTCTGTTTTGTTTGTCTCTGTTTTGTTTGCCTCTTTTTTTTTTTTTTTTCTTGTTTTCCTTTTGGGTTTGTGTGTAGCGCCCCCTGTTGTCCTTTTGTGTTGTAGGATATGCATGATTTTGGCTGTTTTACATGAGTGTTCTTTTTGCATGCGCTTCGTCGTTTTGTCTTCGAGAAGAACCTACAAAAATCAATCGGTATCGAAAAAGCTCTCTTCAGGATGCGGCATCCTCAGGTTCACGAGCCCCATGACCTTGCCGTCGACCCGCCAAACGCTCTCCTCCGCAAACCGCCACAGCAGCAGCACGAGCGCCGTGACGCCGACCTGCGCGGTGCCCAAGCCGATGATGAGCGCCCTGAGGCCCCCCGGCCGGGAAACCGCGTGCGGGACTGCGAGGACCATGGCGCCGGAGGCGAGGTTGCGCAGGATGACGACCCAGGAGTGCATGTCGCCGATGCTGCGCTGGGCGGCGGCCATGCTGGAGGCGGTGAAGGAGGCGGAGCGGGCGAGGAGCGGGCGGGCGGCGGCCTCGAGGGCGGAGGCGCCGGCGGCGAGGAGGCCGAGCTGGAGGGAGAGGAGGGGCAGGTTGAGGTCGCGGGAGGCTTCGGGGGCGAGCAAGGAGGAGGAGGAGGTGGAGGTTGTTGGGCCCGAGATGAAGCTGCCGACGTTGAGGCCAAAGGACAAGAGGCCGATGAGGGCGAGGAGGGAGCCGCCGGCGATGGTGAGGCTGCTGACGCAGCGGGTGAATTTGTGGTGGGCGGAGCGGTAGAAGCAGATGCCCGCTACGACGAGAGCTGCGAGGATCCAGGGGCCTGCCGTGAGGGTTCCCAGGATGCTGGGGGGCAGGTTGAACGGTTCGGGGGAGAGGAGGAGAGACAGCGAAGCGATGAGGCCCCAGAGAAAGCAGTGCGGCAGCGCCGTGACGAGGAAGACGAGCGTCGTGGTGGGGGCAGCGAGAGCCCTTGGCGCTTGGAGCGAGGTCGAGACGGTCTTCTCGCCGGCATACGACCAGGGCTTCATCTCCCTGACGTAGTCGATTGCAGAGTCTCTGTTGAGATTGAGACACACGTTCGTCGGCTGCGGCTCCCAGGGGAACGTGTAGTTGAGAACCGGCGTCGTCGCAATGGCGGCTCTGGAGCGGTCGAAGGCGGTCTCGGGCGCGGTGAGGGCCAGCATGGGGATGGCGATTGCGAAGAGAGCGCTGATTATGCGGTATGGGGCAAAGGGTCCGACTTTGTAGGAGACGGAGCCTCCGATAAGGGGGAATGCCCAGGTTGATGTGATGGTCAGGATGGTGTATAAAGAGACACGGGTGTTCCTCTCGTGTTCCTGCCCGACTCAGAGTTAGTCTTTCATGCCATCACTGGACGAAGGCTGGAGTGAGTTTACGTAGAAGGTATCTTGAATAGTCTCCATCAGCAAAGTGTCAAAAGCACCCCAGCCGAGCCCTTGCATGACGCGGGCGCCCATGCACGAGCCGTAGCTGGAATCTGCCGTCATATTCCAGAGGCAGCCGGCGAAGATGAGGGCCGCTGAGGCCAGATACACGGGTCGTTTCCCTACCAGCTTCGCCGCGACTGAGGTGATGGAGCCAGTGAGAGCCGAAACCATCAGAGGTGTAGCCGTCAGAGCGGCAATCCAAGTATAGGAGACGCCGTAGTGAGTTGCAAGAACGTCGTTGACGGCGACGAGGGCCGTCTTCATTGCGCCGATCAAGCACGCCATAAAGACCAAGGATGCTAGGTTTAATTCTTTCCTCCATTGAGGCCAGTTCTGGTAACCGATGCATGAGTGTTCTGATCATCAACACGGCGTAAACCACAAGTCATGACCTACCAGCGGATCTTGTAGATCGTCGCTTGGCTGAGGCACCAATTCGACCCGAGAGAATCTTCCAGTCCCGTACTTGATGGGTTTATGCGGACGAAAGGCCAGGGATGTGAAGGAGGCCTTGTTCTTGATCGACCCCGTGTTCAGTCTAGGAGATGCCACTCCCGTAATGGTTGCTGACCGTGATTTGACCGATGAAGGTGATTTTATTGATGAAGGAGATGTCGGGATGGGCGGTAAGGGCACGGTGGGAGGCATGGAAGGTATGTCGAGCGTCTTGAGAGCGGATCTGAGAGAGTGGACTGATGGTGGACGAGTGATGTTGCCCACGATCCTAATGCTGCTGGGATCCATGGCGAACGTGAAGCTCTCTGCTTGGTGCCGTCGCCGATTAAACCGATATATATCTGATATATTGGCTCGATTATTTGACGGTAAGCTGTTTGTAAGTGAGCGTGGGTGTTGAAACGAGCGGCCGGCTCATGAATCCAGCAACGAGTCCGTAAGAGAGCGAAGGGGCGGGAACCATCCCATTGGGCAGGGGGAGCGCATGTCTAGTATTTGTGTGTGTGCGACGGGGAGGGCCTGACGCGACGACGAAGCTTTTGACAGCTCCGAGAGTATGGCTCCGGCGTTATACCAAATAGACACTCGGGCCAGGAAGCCAGCAAGGACACGGACAGCCAGTCGGAAGCGCAGGCGGGGGGGGGTTTACTCTGGGCAGGAAGAGACACGCAGGAGGTAGAGATAGGGAGAGACGAGGGCACAAGGTACACGCCACCGTCCGGTGAGGCTGCCTTGCATGGGTCAAGTTTGATGGTTCTGTGGATCTTGACTTGCACACATACAAGCACGAGAGAGAGAGGCTGTGCGTGGGCGTGGGGAGGGAAGGGCGGTATAGGACAAGGGAAGGGGAGATACAGGGAGAGACGACGCAGGCGGTTGACAGCGGGACGGTTCAAGACATGGGATTTTGGCCCTTGATGATTGTATTCAGAAGAAGATGATCGAGCGGAGAGGGGGAAGAATAATCAATGAAGCCAGCGAAGCAGCAGCTTGGTCGAACTGAGGCCATGAGAGGGCTCAAAGATCACTGGGCAGCTCAGAGACCCGACTGGCCCTCGCTCAGATGACGGCATCGCCAAAGCTGAACATGGCCCGTATGCAGTACGACAGAGCATGGGTCAAGCAAGGTCCCGGTCCAGAAGGCCGCAGCGGTGGGCCATAGCTGGCGGATCTGATTGTGCGAGCTTTGGTGGATGCGACGAGATGAAGCCGTGTGCAGGTTGCAGCAGTGTCGCGACAGCGATCTGGCAAGAAATCGACCGGCTGGCCTTGGACCAAACAGAAGAGGGAGATGCTGCAAAACAGCGGATGGGAGGGTCGTAGCAGTAACGGTCTCTGTCTAGCAGACAACACTAAGATTCAGTGAATAGGAGAATTCCGTGTTTCTGCTCGTCTTCCCCTCGTTGTCTCACCGGACCGAGGAGATGAGGTCAAGACACATGTCTCTGGCCTATATCAATCTGCAAAAGGGATCAGGCAGTCAGCCATCAGATATTTTTCGTACTACCAGTAAACAGTAAACGTGTTTCCCACAGCCTTAGGGATCACGAGAGGGATGAGCACATGGATTCGAGGCTGGTGGCGGATCTGCGTGAGTGGCCGCAGAATAGGTAGAGAGAGAGAGAGAGAGAGAGCGTGAGAGAAGGAGGAGAGAGGCTGAAGCAAAGCGAGCAGTACTACCTAGGTACA